>SKCR01024036.1:0-174167 GCA_019454045.1 Zanthoxylum bungeanum | reverse complement strand
CAGGACACAGAAGTAGTACTCTATAAAAAGGTTGCAACCGTCGGGATAATATGACCAGGTCAGGATTGTCCGATTTAAAGAGACTAGTTGTTTGATGTTCGATATATGTTTCGTACGGGGCAGACACACTTCCAGCCCCAGGCCTAACATGTGATCGTTCGATACTAGATCGATGTACGCGATACTACGGTATACTACGCTTGATATAGATCTAATATTCAGTAAGAATATTTCTGGAGAATTGGGTAAGCATGGCGCTTTGCTAGAAGCCAACCTTGTCTTGTAAATCGGTAAAAACGTAGTACGAGGTACGTACGTGTTTGGATTATCCAACGACCGTATTTACTGCCAACATATCCGGAGATCTCTTGGGTCGCTTCCTGAAGATTCACCTATGATGTTTGATTCGAACTTTATTAATCTTGGATTAATAACGGAGAAACTTTATCTTGGATAAAATGCCTTATTTGGAGAGAGAGAGAGATCGATTAATTTGGAATTAATCGGTAAAATGATATATTCGATATATTATTAAACGAAATTAGATTTCGACGCGGAATTAAAATCGGATATTAATTCGGGCAAACGAATTAATTTAGAATTAATTCATTAGCGAACTCAATAGTAATTCCGCAAGGCGTAATTATTTAATTCACGTCGCGACAGAAATTCATAATTCGGAATTAGCGAAACCGAGCCCGAAAGTGTTTGCGGACACATTCGTATTTTGAATCGAGTGGTAATCCGCAAATCGCATCGCGATATCTCATTACTTGATACGAATAGATGATGGATGTATCTAGTCACCTTTAAGGGATGATACATATCTATTCTCAAAGTATGGTAATGATGGAAAATGATGGGTTTCATTTTGGAAGGAAAACCTTTCACGGTTTTTGAAGGTTTTTGATTAAAAAAATTGATTTTGGTATTTGATATCATTTTTTTTAATTGCTTTTCAATTTTCCTCTCTCTCACGGTTTTTTGGTAACAAAAGGGAAAAGAGAAACAAAAGGGTTAACTCTCATCTCCTTCTTCCTTTGCTCACGCCGTGAGCTTCAAACCAAAGGCAGAAAATTGTTTTTTCATTCTCCATTTTTGCTAGCACAAGCAAGGATCAAAAGAGGTGATAGGGAAACAACCTTGGAGCTTGGAACACTTGAAGATTCGCAGCTTCTCTCCATCTTCTTGCTTGGCCGAAACTTCCACCTTGAAGACTCAAGGATTGTCTTCACCATTTTCGTCACAAAGCTTAGTAAGTATGATTCCGCCATATTTCTAGCTTTGCATGTATGTTATTTGTATTTCTATGGCTTAATCTTTCTTTGGGACTAATTATAGAAACCAACATCGCCACCCGGTGTGAACCGGGAAAATGAGATTTAAGGCCGCACTCACCCCTCGCAAGGGAAGACCTCAAACCATTGTGTTCGGAATGGTCCCTTACTTATGTCACTTGTAATGAAAGGATTTGTGTAATACTTTAATCAAGCTTAAGTAACACTTATTTCCAATAGTATCATGCTTCTAAATCCATATGCGCAAAAAATAAAACTTACACCTAAATTTGCATATATTTCACATCTAAGATTACATGCTTGAAAGTACATCAAAGTAGCAACGAACATAAAAATTCATTGGCATATTGTATTCATGGAAACACAAACACACACTAACCACACAAGCACACATAAAAGCGAATCAAATGATGGCGAACATGTGATTTCATAGACATATCATAAACAAATAGCCATTACATGTCCATGCACAAATAAAAGAGTCAACTAAGTACATAATGCAAAAAGACACTTAATGATGCAATTAGGCATTAAAGTAAGCATGCTATGACGTAATGCAAAAGAAGATAAGTAATATGGACACAAACACACATGTGAGCACTTTTCCAAGTGATACGTGGAATTGTATCCCAAGTACAGACCGCACTACCATCCAATCGGAATCGGCTACGGAATTTATATCTGGGTTTCCATCCGATATACCACAAGAAACAATACTCAAATGCTATCATAACATGTATATGAATTGTAATACGTTAGCCAACTAGGTAAGCCGGACTAAGGAAAATGATGCAAGGCTTTTCATTATGATGCGTACAAAGATAAGAAAACTATATGGGATTTCATGATACATGCATGAATGATGTAGCTGGCCTTACGCGCGGGCTGAGACTAATAGGTGGCGTTTAGGGTGCGGTTTCAGGCAATGGATAAGTGACTAAACTGGGCAGTGAGAGGCGTAGAACTGGGCAGTGAGGAGTGTGGGATTGTGGCAGTTTTTAGGGGGTAATTACGCGTTAGGCTTGAGTTGAGGCAGGGCTGTGAACGTGTTTGTGGGGGGTGTGGCGTTAACGTAAGGGCTGAGTGGCTAAGGGGGCTGTTAATGCGCTACGTTGAGGTAGTATGTAAGGCTGTGATTGTGAACGTGCAGGGTGAGGGTTACGTGTTGATGCAAAAGAGCTGCTTATGGTTTTTTTTATGGTGCGTGGCTGAAGGATTGGTGATCGTGAAGGCAGGGGACTTTGTGTGTGTGCGTTAAGGGGGCTTCAAAGTGTGATGGGCTGGGAATATGGTACACCAATGACAATAGGTCGAGCCAAGACAGGGATAAATGATGCAATCAATAGATGAAAGACACGGGAAATATCGTGGTAAAGGTAGCCTTTTAGGCTTTTCTTCCCAAATAGAGAACCTTTTAATCCAACACAATAAGCCCATGCGCCTTTCGTTACAATGCATACAAAGATAAAGATAACTATATGAAATTTTGTATAACCGATTGAACACATCTTACATTCAACCGAGCATATATCAACCGGCGCAGGAAAGTATCATGGTAAAGGATTTTAACCCCTCCAAATAGGGGACCTTAAATCCGACTTACTAAGCCCATGCGCTCGATCGTATCATGCATACAAAAATAAAGACAATCATATCAAACTTAGTATTCCGATTAAACATATCTTACATCCACCGAACCACATCAACCGGCGCGGCAAAACATCGTGGTAAAGGATTTTAACCCCTCCAAATAGGGGACCTTTAATCCGACTTACTAAGCCCATGCGCTCGATCGCATCATACATACAAAAATAAAGACAATCACATCAAACTTAGTATGCCCGATTGAACATATCTCACATTCAACCAAAACACATCAACCGGCGCGGCAAAGAATCGTGGCAAAGGATTTTAACCCCTCCAAATAGAGGACCTTTTATCCGACTTACTAAGCCCATGCGCTCGATTGTATCATGCATACCAATAACATGCGGAATTCAAATGATGAAAAATAAATAAATCAAAGCAATATAAAACAAAAGAAAATGTCGTTTACTCAAGTGGTACGTGGAGTTGTATCCCGAGTACAGATCATACTGCCGTCCATTTGGAATCAGCTATGAAATTTATGTCGGGTTTCCATCCGATATACCGCGAGAGTTGACACATCTTTCATTTTATTCCAAAGCCACAACATACAGTATCTCATAATCCATGCATATTTATCTACTCAAGGGCCACAACATGCATTTCGACATAAAAATCATGCAAGCAATACTCAATAAATAATACAAATAAAATAGAAAACGAATGTGGAAAATACCCTCAGGTCTAACCTTTTATGTCGACTTTCGAACTCGCGTTTCACGGCTGTCGGACGGGCTATCACACCGCAACTTTTCTGGTTCACTGGTTCGCATTTTACCTTGCTGTTTCGCTGCTCAAGCTACTGTTTTGACTCCGTTTTGCTGCTGTTTCCTCGCGGTTTTGCTGCCGTATTATTGGTCACTGTGTCAGGTGTATAGGGGACTGTTTTGGGTGTTTTTGTGGGTTTAAGTGCAGTATTTTGTCACTGGTTTGGGGATTTTAGGGACTGTTTTGAGGGCTAATATTTTCGGTAATAATACAGTTCTTTTATGGCAGTTTCCGGTAATATTAGGGCTAAAAGAAATGCAGTTTTTCCGTAATGTAGGGAGGTTTACGGGGTTGTTGTTACGGTGATATAGGGAGGCTTATGGCTGCTGTTTTGGTGTGCAAGGGGACTGCTGTATTGGTGTGTTTTTCGGTGATGTGAGGGAGGCTTATGGGGCTGTGTTTTTCGGTCAAGTAGGGGAAGGAGATGAAGAGAAATTTGTTATATTTTTTTTGTGTAATATGCGTGAACATGTAAGAGATTCCTTGCTGTTTTTTGCTTGTGATTTCTTATCAAAAAAATAGGTGAATCCGAGAGGAGGAGAGCTTTGGGTGGTGGTTGTTTATATAGAGAATGGCTAGGGCTTCACCTTCTCTCACAATGAAGGGATTTGATTTTGTGTTGAGCAAGGAAAGTCAAAGATTGAGGGGGGACAAATTTGGTTTAGATTAGGAATACAAAATATTTGATTGGTTTGGATTAGGCATTTAATTTGTTAGATTAGGAAGTCAATATTTCTTATTTGTTATGATTGATTTTAATTAGGTATATCATCTTTTAATTTAGGTATATAACATATTTGATTTGTTTAATTAGGCATGATTTTATTTTCTGTTTTATTAATTTGGTAAATGATTTAATTATTATTTTATTTAATTACATTATTTAATAAATTTAACTTAATATTTGATTTAATTTGGGTGTGTATTAGGGTGAATGGGCGTGTGGGCCTGGTTGGGACGTGTGGGCCTTTGGTTGGTGGGTTCGGTTTGTGTGGACAAGGTGTGTGGGCTTGCGGGGTTTTGGGTCAAGGCCAAGGGGCTTGCGAGGATTTTGGGTCGAGGTTAGGTGATTTGTGAGTGTTTTTGGGCCGGGAATAATTTTTAAAACGGAAAACCAACAAGTAACCTGAAGCTAAACCAGCGAACTTAATCCGAATATGAGTCAATTCTTGACTCCTCCCTTCCGACGTCCTTTTCTCGCGGCTCCCGTGACTTAAAAGGTAGTGCCTCCAACTGAGACTCATCATCGGGTTTTACATGCAAAAATGCAATGCCTACACATAAGTATTGTACTTATACATCTCACAAGAGAACAATTAGATTGTTGCTCACCATACGGTCTTCCTGAGAGGAATACCGATATGCAGTGGTAAGTGGGAGGATAGTATAACTCGATGAAAATCAGAGTAATACTATTCTAGGCATCGAATCCTAATGGAACACAAATAGTTCATCAAGGATGTAACTATACAATAATATTCGAATATACACAAGAACCGGGTAATCGGAGAGAGTCAGAAAACAAACCTGGGGTATAGGTTTCTGATCTCACCTCGTAAAGATGTAAATCTTTTGAGGTATACCAACTGACTACCCATCAGGAAGTGATACAAGGTATTGACTCCCTATTATGACAAAGTGTCATGAGTCCGAAATGGATTCCATGTATATCAACAAGTTTGGATACTAGTTGATGTACCGCAAGGCATTGTGCCTAATAGTACTTTATCAGTCTTCAAGGAAGAGATACATGGATGGCAACATACCAACGTATAAAGCTAGGCTTTTAGCGGAAAGGTATCTTTATCAACATTATATTGATTTCGATTCAACCTTTTACCTCTTGCCATGGTAAATCCATTTGGATAAAGCTTGCTAATGCTGCATGTTTCATTTATGAAATATGTCAGCTTTACGGGAAAATCGCTTTCCTGAAAAGGAAACCTTTTAGAGGATGTTTACAACATCATGTCGATTTTGTCGTACATTAATTAGCAAACAAGGTTTGTAGGTTAATCAATCCATGTTTGGATTGAAGCAAGCATAGGTTCTTGGAATTACCGTTTTGATGTAATCATAATAGTTTATGATTTATTCAAAACGGAAATGATTCTTGTGTATAATGATGTTAGTGGGAGTGCACTGACAGTGGCTGCCCTAAATAAATAATGATAAATATGTCATTTCTTGGAAATGATATTCCCAATAAATAGTCGGCGAAAGCTTAGCTTTCGAGAAAACTCTCGTGGAATCATACATTGAAAAATGTACGCGACCTGGTGTCTCATACGCTTTGAGCATATGATTCACAAACAGGCCAATCCGAGTGATAATCACTGGATTAATGTTAAGATCATCCGTTAGTATCTTGGAGAACAAAAGATGCTGTCTTAAT
This sequence comes from Zanthoxylum bungeanum, assembly GCA_019454045.1. Lineage (NCBI taxonomy): Eukaryota > Viridiplantae > Streptophyta > Magnoliopsida > Sapindales > Rutaceae > Zanthoxylum > Zanthoxylum bungeanum. The sequence continues at coordinate 168,059 of SKCR01024036.1, read as the reverse complement.
CTCTGGAGAAGGAGAACTTGAAGTGACTGAGATCATTGTTGCAAGTTTCCTAACCGATATAAACGAATGTAAGTCGCAAACGGTACTATACAGTTCGAATAAAAGTACAGTGAGCTGAAGATCTTCCAAGCAAGATACTGTTACTGAATAAACAACAAACGTGGGTTATTGCTACAGCTGAAGCAGCAATAGAAGCCTTCTGGAGTCAATAAATATCTAATTAGATTAGATATAGTTCTTTTAGCAGCTGAGCTAGGCTACAGCACATGCTAAAGAATTAATGGTCTCATCAACGATCCAGATACATACTTTGATATTCATCTGATTCGTTCGGATCATACATCGTGGCGATGTGATGATCGAATAAATCGCGTCAGACGATAATCATGCAAATCTGCTGACGAAAGTCCTTTCTCAGTAATTTGAGCCAACCGTACATAGTTCGGGTGTCAAGCACTCGAGTGACTGGCTATAGGCCAAATGGGAGATTGTTGGACAATTATGACCCATAGCGTCACTGTTTGTACAGATCAAAGTATTGTTGTACAAATTAACTATATGACAAAGGAGATTGCACTCTTATCATTTGTGATTAGATCACCTCGATATATAAATGATGAGAGGTCCTTATGATTTGTTCCTGGATTGAGAATGATATGAGACAGTATCAATCCACGAAGGATAAATCGTTAAATATCCCTAGTCAGATTATTATCGAGATTGGACATCGATGAATACGTAAAAGACTAGTATTACACTTATGCGTGTTTTGGGAGCACAACGACATAGTTCTCATATGTTTGGGTATAGGATACTCATGCAAGTGTAATAGGAGGTTGTGTTTCACCGATGGTACGGGAAACAGCTTCACTCTGGATAGAACCCCTCAGAATTCCATTGGTAGTATGACTATGTGTCTATGGAAGTCTGAAATCAGGGTAGGTGTATTTGGTCTTAACCTTAGACTTGCACCGCTAATGCATACGATAATCAATATACTTTGGTTGAGGTCATCCATGGCTTTAACCGGTTTCTATGTACGCCAATTCTTGGTATATCAAGAATCGTAGTGTGTTGGGTGTGATGTCAAGACGGAAGTGTCACTCCAGTCATATGGAGTTGATGATCACGCATGGATACAGAACTGGTTCTCTATAAAGGTTGCAACCGTCGGGATAATATGACTTGGTCATGATTATTCGATTCTAAAGAGACTAGTTGCTCGTTATCTGATATATGTATCGTACGGGGTAGACACTGTACCTGCCACAGGCCTTGCATATGATCATCTGATACTGGACAGAATTATGCAATACTACAGTATACTACGCTTGATATAGATCCTTATTCCTGTAAGGATATTTCCGGAGAATTGGGTAGGCATGGCGCTTTGCTAGAGGCCAACCTTGTCTTGTAAATCTGTATAAACGTAGTACTTGGTACTTACGTGTTCGGATAGTCCGACGACCGATTTGACTGCCAACATATCGGGGATCTCATGGGTGGCTTCCCAAAGATTCACCGATGACGTATGACTCGCACTTTTAATTAATCTCGGATTAATTAGATGAGAGATAAAATTAATCTGGGATTAATTGCGGAGATATTTTATCTGGGATAAAATATCATTTAAAGAGAGATAACGATTAATTTAGAATTAATCGGTAAATTAATATATTTGATATATTAAACGAAATTGGATTTCGACGCGGAATTAAAATTAGATTTTAATTCGGGCGAACGAATTAATTTAGAATTAATTCGTTAGCGACATGAATAGTAATTATACATGGCATGATTATTTAATTAAATTAGATTTAATAACGACACAATGGAAAATTCGTTAATTTAGAATCCCGAGCCCGAGATTATTTGCGAGCGCATTCGCATTTCGAATTCGAGTGCGGAAAATCAAATCAAGCGTCAAATCGCTAGTTGCTTCTAGCGTCACATCATCCATCAATCAAGTGATGGATGTCTTTCACTTTGAGTGATTGACGCCAGTCACTATTCATGATTGATGGGAAGTTGATGTGAGTTGATTTGAGTAGATGGAAAGCATTAAATGCTTAGCTTTTGGAGGGAAAAATGGTGTATATGTTTTTAGGAAAATCATTTACCATTTTTTAACTCAACCAACATCTCTCTCTCTCTTTATTTTTTCTTTCTCCTCTCACGCCCTTGGAGGGCAATTTTTGTTCTGTTCTTGGCAGTTCACTGTCGTGGAAATGGAGGGACAAAAGGGAAGCAAGTGTGATTTTGTGGCAAAATCGAGAGTGCTAGCAAACTTAGGGATCAATATGAAGGTGATAGGGAAGCTCACCCATGAGCCGGGAACCATTCGACGAAGCTTGGAGCTTGACGAAATATACCAAAATGGTGCAAAACAGTGAGGTGAACTGCTGCAGTGGGCGTGAAACCAGTGGGCAGAAACTTCATTTTTGTTGCCTCCGCGTCGCTCAACTGCTCGATGTAAGTATTCTGCAACTTCCGTCGTTGTATTCACAAGATTCATGCTTGTTTAATTCGATCTTGGAGACTTAGAATAACTAACACTGATTCCAACAAGAACGGTGACTGGATGGAGAGTATGCATGGACTACAGAAAGTTGAATAAAGCCACGAGAAATGACCATTTTTCGCTACCATTCATTGACCAGATGTTAGACATATTGGCGGGACATGAATTCTATTGCTTTCTTGACGGATATTCAGGGTACAATTAGATTTCCATCGCCCCAGAAGATCAGGAGAAAACAACATTTACATGTCCCTATGGTACTTTTGTTTTCCGCAGGATGCCATTTGGATTATATAATGCTCCCCCTACTTTTCAGCGTTGCATGATGGCCATATTCTCAGACATGCTGGAGCAGAGTATGGAGGTATTCATGAATGACTTTTCTGTGTTTGGAGATTCTTTTGACAATTGCTTGCAAAATCTGGAACAGGTGTTACAAAGGTGCGAAGATACAAACCTGGTACTCAACTGGGAGAAATGTCACTTCATGGTACAATAAGGCATTGTTCTTGGACACCGGATCTCACAAAAGGGGATTGAGGTAGACAAAGCAAAGATAGAGACAATTGAAAAACTACCTCCACCAACATCAGTAAAAGGTATTCGAAGTTTTCTTGGACATGCAGGTTTTTACAGGAGATTTATCAAAGATTTTTCCAAAATTGTAAAACCTCTTTGCAATCTTCTGGAGAAGATGTGCCTTTCAACTTCACCAAAGAATGCGAGGAAGCTTTTGATATCTTAAAATAGAAGCTGGTTTCTGCCCCCATCATTGTAGCACCAGACTGGACCATTCCATTTGAAGTGATGTGCGATGCTAATGATTTTGATGTAGTTGCAGTTTTGGGACAACGTAAAGCAAAGATTTTCCACACCATTTATTATTCCAGCAGAACTCTAAATGAAGCTCAACTCAACTACACAACCACTGAAAAAGAGTTGCTTGCAGTTGTGTACGCTTTTGACAAATTTCGCTCCTATTTGCTGGGTCCCAAAGTGGTGGTCTACACAGATCATTCAGCAATCAAATATCCGATCACGAAGAAAGATGCCAAACCCAGATTGATCCGTTGGATACTTCTTCTACAAGAATTTGACGTGGAGATTCGAGACATGAGAGGGACAGAAAACCAGGTGGCAGATCACTTATCGAGGATCGAGAATGGAGAAACAACTGGCAAAGAACTGACAATCAAAGAAACTTTTCCAGATGAACAGCTATTTGCCATGAAAAAACAGGAAGTCCCTTGGTATGCTAACTATATTAACTACATTGTGTCAGGAAAATGGCCGTTGGAATGGACAACTCACCAACGGAAGAAGTTCTTCAAAGAAGTCAAGCACTATGTCTGGGATGAACCGTACCTGTTCAAACGGTGTGTTGATCAATTATTGAGATGATGTGTTCCACATGAGGATGTCAACAGTGTTTTGCAGCACTATCATTCATCACCATATAGCGGACACCTCAACGGAAATAAAACTACAGCAAAACTTCTTCAATCAGGTTTATTCTAGCCCACTCTTTTAAAGATGCTTATCTTTTTGCTTTTCAATGTGACAGGTGCCAGAGAAATGGGAATATTTCCAGGAGAAACGAATGACCATTGCAAAATATTTTAGAAGTGGAAATATTCGATGTGTGGGGTATAGATTTCATGGGACCTTTTGTTCCATCATTCAGAAACTTGTACATCCTGGTTGCTGTAGACTACGTCTCCAAATGGGTTGAAGCAATTGCACGACCATCCAATGATTCAAAAGTGGTGATCAAATTCCTAAAAAAGAATATTTTTACTCGGTTCGGAACACCTCGTGCAATCATCAGCGATGGTGGCTCACATTTCTGCAACAAATACTTTGATGCACTTCTATCCAAATACGGAGTTACTCACAAGGTTGCCACATCTTACCATCCACAGTCAAATGGACAGGTTGAGGTTTCAAACAGAGAGATCAAAAGAATCTTGGAGAGAACTGTTGGATCAATAAGGAGAGACTGGTCAACAAAACTAGATGATGCATTATGGGCCTACCGAACAGCCTACAAGACACCCATTGGTATGTCCCCATATCGATTGGTGTTTGGGAAAGCATGCCATCTGCCAGTTGAGCTTGAACACAAGGCGTACTGGGCACTAAAGATTTGAATCTTGATTCACAAGCTGTAGGGGAGAAACGACTTCATCAACTCAACGAATTGGAAGAGTTTCATCTACAGGCTTATGAGAATGCCAGATTATACAAAGAAAAGACAAAGAAATGGCATGACCAAAAAATAGTGCACAGACAGTTGGAACTAAGGCAGCAGATGTTGTTGTACAACTCGAGGTTGAACCTTTTCCCTGGAAAGTTGAAATCTAGGTGGTCAGGTCCATTTGTGATTACTCAAGTTTTACCTTATGGAGCTGTTGAGTTACTGGATCCCAATACCAACAACATATTCAAGGTTAACAGTCAGCGTGTCAAGCACTACTGGGGAGAATCATTTGAGCGACAAAAAGAAAGTGTCACACTTTCAGATCCAGCCTAACGTTCTAGAAGTCACGTCTAGCTGACGACTTTAAACTTAGCGCTCGCAGGGAGGCAACCCATGCAATTTTTGTATACATTATGATTTGGTGTGATTTAATTTGGTGTGTTTAATTTTTACAGATTAAGACATTTCAAGATGGAAGAAGCTCTTGCAAATCTTCACAAGCAATTTCCTTCTCTCCCTCAAAAATCTCTGATGAAAGTTTACAAAGCTCGCTTGGAACGGATGAGACTACTAACAATCTATGGTGTTCCTAATGACATTTGTTAGGTAATTGAAGCAAGAGTCTGATTGGCAGGTGAGTCTTCTGACTCATTTATTTCACATCTGCCTGGTTTTAGAAGAAGCACCTATGCAAAGAAATGTAGAGCCAGTACTCGTTGTCGTTCTTTAGGAATGGTGTCTGATAATCGCAAAGACAAAATTAAATTAATTAGGGATGGCTTGAGTAAAGAGTCTGTAGATAATATATCTTCGAATCTTGAGATGCATCCTAGTGGATATGTACACATAGCCATTCGCAAATTACATACACAATTTCAAAAAGAAAGACAACAGTTAAGTCTTGGGAATATGACTCAAAAAGACCCTGTTTGCCAATTTATAAGAAAATTGGATGGGAAGCTTGTTCCTGACGCATAGACGTCAATCAAGCCGTAACTTTTCTTGTAAATATTATATCTCTTTGTCTTTTCCTAATAATTATAATTTGTTTTGTTATAACTTTATCCGACAGGATCCAGACTTTTTTTAATATCACGATTTATTTTACCGTTTAACTAATAATTGTCATTTGGCAGGTACTAGTGCTATTATTTTACTCACCCTTTTCAGGTGTTATAAATTCAACTCATCATTGCACTTTTGAAGACATCCAGAGTAAAACATGGAAGCCACTTCAAGAAGACGAGTTGAAAACATCTGTATGTTTTGCGGTAGTAGTGTTGGTACTAAACCACAATACGTAGAAGCAGCACAAGAATTGGGTCGAGTCTTAGCTGCAAGATATGTGCACTTAGTATATGGCGGAGGTAATCTTGGACTAATGGGGATCGTTTCAAAGGCTGTACAGGCGGGAGGCAGTCACGTTTTGGGAATCATCCCAAAACCCTTGGCAGAAGCAAATCTTATTGAACCATCAAACGGAGAGGAATTGATTGTGCCAAGTATGTCTGAACGACTGGTAGAAATGATTAACGTGCTGATGCTTTTATTGCTTTGCCAGGTGGCTTGGGCACATTGGAGGAAATTTTTATAGTGCTATCTTGGGCGAACTTGAACATACACCAGAAACCAGTTGGGTTATTTAACGTTGATGGATTTTATGATTTTCTTTGTGTGTTTCTTGATGATGCCCGAAGAAATGGGTTCGTGTCAAAACCTTTGAAAGAACTCCTCTTTACTGCCAGAACTGCACCGGATCTAATAGACCAACTCTTAGCCTATGAACCACAAGTTGACCCTATCCTTTCAAAGATAAATTGGTCTAAGGACGATCGTGGTAAGAGGCGTCGGATTAATCTAGATCTTAACCTTTAATTTCCTGTAGAATTTCAGCTAATCAGGTATTATCTTATAAACTCTTCTTCTACCGTTTAAGACATTGGGAACAATGTCTCTTTTAGGTTTGGGGGAGGGAATTAGTTGATTAATATCTTCTTTTTAGTTGTGTGTTGTTTTATTTTTTAGTCCAAAATTTTTCGAAAAAAAAAAAAAAAAATTTGAAAAATTTTCAAAAATTACAAAAATATTGTGTTTTTATTTTGACTAAAAAGGTGAATTGGTAAGAGATAGCTGAGTAAGGAGTTTCCACTCCTGATACGTATCTCAAACCTATTTTGAAACAAGTTAATTTTTGTTTATTTCCTTTTGAATTATTTAATTTGTGAATTCTCCATAATACTGATTAAAATGGATCTTCATATGCTCAGTTAGCAGGTATTATCAACATACATAGTAACATACAGACATGAGCTAAAATTGAAAATTTTGTAATATTCAGTGCTCTAGTTTAATTGGAGGAATCATCTCAAAAAGTGATGGAGTAAAAAAAAAAAACGTCTGAGATCCGAGTTATTAAGTCTGTAAGGGTGTCTTACACCTAGTGCCCTAAAGCCAATTGGTTTGGGAGTCAATGGCCCAGAGCTCGCTACATGGATCAAAAGATGCTGCAAAAATATATATATATGAATTCTGAGTAATTAAGTCCATATGGGTGTCTTAACACCTGGTGCCCGAAAGCCAACTGGTTTGGGAGCCACCGGCCCAAAGCTCGTTACATAGATGGAAGGTATTGTATATAAATAAAAAATATAGGAAAAAATACAAAAAAAAAAAAAAGAAAAAAATCAGAAAAATTATTCCATTGCTACAAAAAGATGTGAATTCTGATAAAACTTCAGGATAAAAATATTACTCTCTTCTCAACTGCACTTATGACTGTTGTGGGCAAAAATGAGTTGTTTAATATTTTGTTGGCTGTGTATATGGAGAATGGTAAATATAATCGGAGAATTTACTTATTCGGTAATTTAGAAAGAAACAAAACAACTAGTAACTTGGAGTAGAAGTTTCACCTGATTAGTCACTAACTTTCTTTATTCTATTTTCTCTTGTCTTTTTGCTTTTGTGTGCATTAGTTTTACTACCTTTTTACTTTTGTAAAATGTTTATGGGTATCATTGTTGTAAATCCTCACGAGACTAGAACTCGTCCACTAGGGACACCTAGAGGTTTAAAGGCTTGTTGCATACGTTAAATGCAACCGTGATCCCTACAAAAGTGGCTTAGTTTAATTTTTTTGTTGTTGTTTTGCTCGAGGACTATCAAACTGTTAGGTTTGGGGGTGTGATGAGCAGAAAATATATCAATATTTACCGCCCCTTTAACTTAATATTTTGTTTAGTTTCTCGGGTTTGATGAACGTTTTGATGTGTTTTAGTTTATTTTGTAGATAAAATAATATCGGGTCTCTAATGAAATATTTAGGAAGAAAAATGGGTCAAATAAGGGCAATTATTGGACTTGATATTTTAATTTTGGAGATTGGAAACTTGAGAGAGGGCGTTTTTGACAAAGTGCAGTTTTGGAAATTCCAGTTTTGCACATCTGTCGTATTTTGGGCATAACATTTTACTCCGATATCAGATTGAGCTGATTCAAGTGTCAGATTAAAGAAAACTCGAAGATCTACAACTTTTAAAGACAAAATAATTTCTATTCTGAATATTTCATGACGAAATTGATGAACCATCCAGAAGTGTGTTGTGTATAATTATTAAAGTCATTTTCAATCATTTTCAAAGCAAAAAAATAAATTAATAAATAAATTATAAAAATTATCAAATCACCACCAAACATGATAAACAATTAGTGGAGCAATTAATAAAGGATTTGGTGGAGTAATTAGTGGAGAAATTAATAATGGATTTGGTGAAGAATTTGATGAGAGATTGATGGAGGCAAAATTTTTCCTATAAATACCAAGCCATTTCATTTGTAAATTCATACTTTCTTCTTTGAAATTCCTAATGAATAAATAAGAAGATTGTATCTTGTTTGTTTATTTACAGCTTCCAGTAATTAATTTCCGCTTTCGCACTTCTTTTCTTTACTTTTCAGTTTTTACTTTCCGCAATTTACTTTTACGCACAAACCTTTTCTTTCTTTACTTTTGCAGTTTTTATTTTTCAAGCAATGAGGAGGTAAAGTTAATATATTGAGGATACCGCTATATTGGCGGGTTGGAAATTATCTCCCTTAAATATAAAATATAAACTATTTAAAACCTGACTTAATGAGGATACCGTTATATTGGCTGGTTGGAAATTAATTATAAATTGGTTTTAACCTGACTAAGTATGGATACCACCTGGTTGGTCGGTTGGTAATTAATTATTAATTTGACTTAATCAGGATACCGCCTATATGGCTGGTTGGTAATTATCACGTAAAGTTAATATATTATATTAAGGGAGATATCTAAAATAGTAGAAATAAAAGTTGATCCTCTTACCCCAGCATTTTCTTTTTGTACTTTTACTTTATTTAATTTCAGCAATTTACTTTTCAGCAATTTACTTTCAGTAATTACTTTTATTTTATTTTTTACTTTTTACTTTTTACTTTTTACTTTATTATTTACTTTTCAACAATTTACTTTTCAGTATTTAATTTTTAATATTTTATTTTATGTCTTTTATTTTTTTTACTACTTGTAAATATGTGTCGTAACTAAGCCAGTTATCTGGGGTTGTGATGAAATCCAATATCACCGGTTTATAAGGGGTTAAATTATAGTTTGGGTAATATAAAGGTTTATTTATTGAGTCTTAATATTAATGCTTTTTATTAACTGGCCATTAATAAAATTGAACTGGTAAACTTAAAATGAACTGGACATAGGGATTTTAAGTTTAAAACCTTAGACTCAATAGCCCACGATCTTCCTTGAGGATAGATAACCCTTTAATAGATTTCCTTACAGGGTAGGAATATACCTGTCATGCGAAGGTAGCCATAATTGGAACTTAATCTTAATAAATCCTGGTAATTTGGTTGACATAGACATATGGTTCAATTGGGTTATACTGGATATTTGTAGTTTTACATAATTTAGTGTTCCAGGTTAATAAATTAATATTTTACCAACTATAAGATAACCACTTCATCTTTAAAATGATATTGGAAGAAATCACAACCCTATATAGTTTTTAATATTGAATTTTCTTAAACCTATTTTCGAACAATTTATTTACTTATTTTTAAATTTAGAATCATCACCTTTTCAAATCTATCAAACAACCTGTTAGATACTAGTAATCATTTGACCTCATAAAATTAATAGCTTAGGTATTAGTCCCGTGGGATCGATACTTTTTATACTACTTGAACGATACGTGCGCTTGCGTTATACTCGTGTGATTACGCACCGCTCAAAACATAACCTCCTATCACACTTGCATAAGTATCCAATACTTAAATATATGAGAACTATGTCGTTACGCTTCCATAACATGCACAAGTGCAATACTAGTCTATTACGCATTATCGATGTCCAATCTCGATAATACTACGACTAGGGATATTTAATGATTAAACCGTTATGGATTGATATTGTCTCATATCTTATAATCCGGAACTAATCAGAAGGACTTTATCATTTATTTATATAAGTAATCAAATTACAAAATGATAAAATACAACTTCCATTGCTACATAATTAATTTGTACAAAAACCACAATGTCTTTTAAACAAAGTGAAGCTATGGGTCATAATTTTCTAACAAAACTTGCATCGGTAAACCCAGTTACCTCAAGTTCTCCATCTCCATAGATTAAGAAAGCATCATTAGTTCATCTATGATACTTAAGGATGTTCTTAACCGCAACCCAGTGACCATCACCTGGATCGGTCTGATAGCGACTACACATGCTCAAAGCATATGAGACATAAGGTCACGTACATATCATGGCATACATGATCGATCCGACTGCAGAAGCGAACAAGATCCAACTCATGTTGTCTCTCTAATCTTGAGTTTTAAGACACATGTCCTTAGATAGAGTGACGCCATGTGACTCTGGCAACAGTCCCCACTTAGACTGATCCATTTTGAATCTCTTCAACATTTTATCAATGTACGTGCTCTGGGAGAGTCCAAACAGCTTTCTAGATCTATCCTGGTATATCTTTATTCCCAAAATAAAGGTTGCTTCTCTCAGATCTTTCATGGAGAATTTTAATGAAAGCCAACCTTTCACCGATTGTAGCATGGGAATGTCATTGCCAATAAGCAATACATCATATACATAAAGGACAATGAATGTCAGTGCGCTCCCACTAACCTTCTTATATACACAAGGATCATCTTCATTTTGAATGAAATCATATTCTTTTATGATCTCATGAAAATGTTGGTTCCAAGAACGCAATGCTCACTTCAATCCATAAATAGATCGATTTAACTTGCAAACCTTGTTTGCATGTTTAGGTACGACAAAACCATCAGGCTGTTGCATATAAACGTCCTCCAAAAGGAAAGCGGTTTTGACGTCCATCTGCCATATTTCGTAATCGAAATATGCAGCAATATCAAGCATTATCCGAATGGATTTAATCATTACAACAGGTGAAAAAGATTTATCATAATCAACACCATGTCGTTGACGATACCCTTTCGCTACAAGCCTATCTTTGTACGTTTGTATGTTGCCATCCATGTCGGTCTTCTTCTTGAAGACCCATTTGCAACCAATAGGCTCTACGCCTTCTGGTGCATCAACCAGTGTCCAAACTTGGTTGGTGTAAATGGAATCCATTTCGGACTTCATGGCTTCTTGCCATAAACCGGAGTCGATACCTTGTATCGCTTCCTTATACGTAGCTGGTTCGTCTTCCTCAATAAGATTAATATCCACATGAGGTGAGATCAGAAACCCATACCTCTCAGGTTGTTTTCTGACTCTCTTCGACCTACCTGGTTCTTGTGTATTAGAAGATTGTGGTATAGTCTCATCCCTGATGAATTGTTCATGTTCCGTTAAGGAATCGGTGCCAGGAACAGAATCACTCCGATTTTCATCGAGTTCTACTTTCCTCCCACTTTCCACTGCATTTAGGAATTCCTTTTCGAGGAAAACCGCATGTAGAGTAACAAATACTTTGTTCTCTTATGGGTGGTAGAAGTAAAATCCTTTGGTTTCCCTAAGATAACCTACAAATAGGCACTTATCTAATTTGGGTTCTAGTTTGGCACCATCCAAACGTTTAACGTATGCCCAGCATCCCCAAATCTTCAGTAATGAGAAACCCGATTTCTTTCCTGTCCATATTTCATATGGAGTCTGTTGAATAGACTTTGACGGAACTTTATTCAAAATAAGTATTGCATTGTTCAATGCATATCCCCAGAAGGAAATTGGTAGCTCTGTATGACTCATCATAGACCTTACCATGTCCAACAAAGTTTGCTTTCTCCGTTCGGACACACCGTTTAATTGAGGTGTTCCGGGAGGAGTCCACTGTGAAAGAATACCATATTATTTCAAGTAATCGAGAAACTCATTGCTCAAGTATTCTCCACCACGGTCTGACCCTAATGTTTTAATACTTTTGCCGGTCTGTTTTTCTTACTTTATGTCGAAACTCTTTGAATTTCTCAAAGGTTTCCGACTTATGTCTCATAAGATACACATAACTATAATGTGATGCATCATCCGTAAAGGTTACGAAGTATTCATATCCACCTCTAGCCAGGCTAGACATGGGCCCACATACGTCACTATGAACGAGGGCTAAAGGTTCGATGGCACGTGCACAATTACAACTAAAATGTGTTTTAGGCATTTTTCCTAATAAACAAGATTCGCAGACGTCATATGAATTTGGATCAAATTCGTCCAAGTACGTACTCTTCGAAAGTATGGATATACGAGTCTTGTTAATGTGTTCTAGAAGACAATGCCACATATAAGTTTCATATTTGTTACTTAATTTAAGCCTTTTGTTTGTTACGTTATATGTTTGAGATTGATTTATATTCAAAATATAAAGACCATTATTAACATCAGCACTACATATCTCAATATCATATTTATAAACAAAACACCATGTGTTTCTGAATACAAAAGTATGCCCACATTGGGCTAAGCAAGATACAAAAATAATATTCCTAGTCAAACTAGGTACATAATAGCAGTCTGATAAAGTAAGTACATGCCCCGATGGCAGTTCCAAAATATAGGTCTCAACAGCCAAAACGGCGACTCTAGTCCCATTTCCAACTTGGAGGTCTATCTCTCCTGAAGTCAGTCTCCTGCTAATCTGCAGATCCTACACATCAGTACATATATAAGTAACACAACCAGAATCAAAAATCCAATTTTTAAAACAAGAAGTAGACATGTTTATTTCAATAACAAACATACATGATGCCGGTGTCTTGCCCACTTTGATTTCCTTCATGTGCGCCTTGTACTCACGGCAGTCACATTTCTAGTGACCCCGTTTGCCACACTGTAGGCAGACATCTTGGGATTTATCCTTTTTTATCCCAAAAGACTTTGATGATTTGGCCTTGCCCTTTCTCTTCTTTTTTTTTCACGCCTCCAGTAGCCTTTGGCAAAGCCTTGGCAGACTGAGATGTCGAAGGGAAGTGCACCTTGTTGAATTTTTCTAAGGTCCCAAGATCAAACAAGACATGAAAACATGCGTGAATACACCAATGAAGATAGCGGAATACTTACATTGATCGGTTATGTCGATTTGAAGACGAATCAAGGCCAAAAACGTACTGCCTTGCTCACGCCACTGCAACCAGTCCATGCTCACTGTCTTGGCAGTTTCGGGTCTCAAAACGAAGCTCCAAACTCCATCGGATGAGTCCCGCCTCATGGTCGAACCTCCCTACCACCTTCGCAAGACTTGTAAGTGTGCTAGCACTTGATTTCTCACCATGAGAAACCACTCTTGCTTCGCTTCCCTTATTCACGCCCAAACTGGTTCAAAACCAGTGAGCAAACCTTCTTCTTTTGCGTGAGAGGAAGAGAGAATTTTGAGAGAGATAAAATTGTGTTTTGTTATTTAAAATGATTTACCAAAATCATTTAATATTTATATATGCCATAATATTTATTAAATTAATAATAAAATTATGACACAAAGCATGCAATGGCTTAGAGTGTCAAACACTCAAACTCCATGCAATGACATTGAGTGTTATGTACACAATCTACATGCAATGCATTAGAATGACATGTGTCATGTGGGCCCCACACGTTTCCAAATGAAAGTGGGCCCACGTGCACTCACGCGTTCGGGTTCGATATTTCCGAAATACCGAGCTTACGTCGCGACGTTAATTCAATCGAATAATTGTGGCTACCGAAATTATTATTTACGTCGCTAACGAATTAATTCTAAATTAACTCGTTTGCCCGAATTAAAATCTAATTTTAATTCCGCGTCGAAATCTAATTTCGTCTAATATATCGAATATATTAATACATCGATTAATTCCGAATTAATCGTTCTCTCTCTTTAGACGACATTTTATCCCGGATAAAATATCTCCGTTATTAATCCTAGATTAATTTCTCTCTCTTCTGTATAATCCCAGATTATTCAAGAGTGCGAGTTGTGCGTCATCGGTGGATTATCGGGAAGCGACCCATGAGATCCCCGGATAATCTGGCAGTAAATACGGTCGTCGGAGTATCCGAATCACGTACGTACCAAGTACTACGTTCTACCTCTACGACGACTTACGAGACAAGTCGACTCCTAGCAAAGCACCAAGTCTACCCAATTCTCCGGACATATCCATTTAAGAATATTAAGATCTGTATCAAGCGTAGTATACTAATGTATTGTGCATATCGGTCCAGTATCGGATAGTCACGTGCTAGGGCTGGGGCTGGATAAGTGTCTGCCCCGTCCGAAACACATATCGGATGTCTGGTAACTAGTCTCTATAATCGGATATTCATGACCTGGTCATAATATCACGATTGGATGCGCATCACTTAAGAGCACTAATACCGTATCCTGCGTGACATCATCTCCATTATGACTGAAGTGATACTTCCGTCTTGACATCACACCCCATACACTACGACTCTCTGATACCCAGAAGTGGTGTACACAGAACCGGTTAAAGCCCTGTACCACCAAACCAAAGTCTACCGATTGTCGTAAGTATTAGCGATGTAAGTCTCAGGTTAAGACTATACACACCTACCTTGATTTCGGCCTCCCATAGACACAAGTCATAATACCAATGGGATTCCGAAGGGTCTATCCAGAGCGAAGCTGTTTCCCGTACCATCGGTGAAACACGACCTCCTATCGCACTTGCACAAGTATCCAATACTTATATATATGAGAACTATGCCGTTGTGCCCTCACAACGCGCACAAGTGCAATACTAGCCTATTCCGCATTATCGATGTCCAGTCTCGATAATACTACGGCTAGGGATATTTAATGATTAATCCTTCGTGGACTGATACTGTCTCATATCATCTCAATCCAGGAACTAATCATAGGGACCTCTCTTCATTTATATATCTATGGTGATCTAATCACAAATGACGAGAGTGCAATTTCCTTGTTACATAGTTAATTTGCTACAACAAACATGATCTGTGCAAATAGTGACGCTATGGGTCATTTTGTCCAACAATCTCCCACTTGGCACATAGCCAGTCACTCAGTGTCCCACACCCGAACTATGTACGTTCGCTCAAATTGCTGAGGAAAGTTTTCGTCAGCGGATTTGTTTGATTATCGTTTGACGCGATTTATACGATCATCACATCGCCACGATGTATGATCCGAACGAATCAGATGATATAGAAGTATATATCTGGATCGTCGATGAGACCTTTAATTCCTTAGCTTGTGCTGACGCCTAGCTCAGCTGCTAACAGAACTATATCTAATCTAATTAGATTTACTTTCGACCCAAAAGACTTCTATTGCTGCCTCAGCTGCAGCAATAATCCGCATTTGTTGTTTATTCGGCAACAGTTATCTTGCTTGGAAGATTTCCAGCTCACTGTCCCGGTGTTCAAACTTTATAGTACCGTAGTATTTAATCGTTTGGAAACTTGCTGCAGTGATCCCAGTCACTTCAAGTTCTCCTTCTCCATAGTAAAAGATAGCATCTTTAGTTCTCAGAGATACTAACAGATGTTCTTAACTTCAATCCAGTGACTATCACTTGGATTGACCCGATTGTGACTCCATATGCTCGAAGCGTATGAGACACCAATACAAGTACATTTTAAATGTACAATTTCCCAGAGAGTGTTAACAACTCCAAATCTATCCCAGTAGATTTTTATTCCTTGAATAAAGGTTGTTACTCCCCAGAATTCTACGGAGAATTTCTATGAAAGAATATCTATGAAAGCCAAGCTTTCACCAATTGCTATATGGGAATTTAACTGTCAGTGCGCTCCCACTAACCTCCTTATATACACAAGAATTATTTCGTTTTGAGTCAAATCATAAACCATTATGATTATTTCAAAACGACAGTTCCAAGAACCTTATGCTTGCATCAATCCAAACATGGATCGAATAACCCGCAACCTGGTTTGTCGGTTATACAAAATCGTCAGGATGTTGTAAACATCCTCCAAAAGGTTTCCTTTTCAGGAAAGCGATTTTGATTTGTAACTGACATATTTCATAAATGAATATATAGTTATTTTCAAAGCATTTTCAAAATGGATTTACCATGGCAACAGGTAAAAGGTTGAACCGTTATTAACACAATGTTGATAACGATACCTTTCCGTCAAAAGCCTAGCTTTGTACGTTGGTATGTTGCCATCCATGTATGTCTTCCTTGAAGACGTAAATGTACCATAGGCACAATGCCTTGGTATAACAACTAGTATCCAAAATATTTGTTATACATGGAATCCATTTCGGATTCATGGCACTTTGCCATAACAGGGAGTCATACCTTGTATCACTTCCTCAAAACGTAGTCGGATGGTACACCTCCATAAGATTGACATCTTTATGAGGTTAGATCAGAAACCCATACCCTAGGTTGTTTTCTGACTCTATCCGATCTACGAGTTTCTTGTGTATTTGAAGATTAATGGTATAGTTTCATCATAGATGAACTATTTGTGTTCCATTAAGGACTTCGTGCCTTGAACAATTACTCCGATTTTCATCGAGTATCACTATCCTCCCCCACTGACCACTGCATATCGGTATTCCTCTCAGGAAAACCGCATGGTGAGCAACAATTACATTGTTCTCATGTGGGATTTATAAGTACTATACTTAAGGTTTCCCTTAGGATAACCTATATTGGCACTTATCCAATTTGGGTCCTTAGTTTGGTATCATCCAAACGCTATGCCTGGCATACCCAAATTATCAGGAATGAGAAACCCGTTTCTTCCCTGTTCATATCCTATATGATATCTGTCAAACAGATTTTATGGAACCTTATTCTAAATAAGTTTTGCACTGTTAATACATATCCTGTTAGAAGGAAATAGTAGCTCAGAGCGACTCGTGATAAACCTTATCATGTCCAACAAAATTCGGTTTTAGGTTCGACACACCGTCTAACTAACGTGTCTCGGAGGAGTCCTCATATGAAAGAATACCGTACTCTTTCATTTACGTATGAAACTTACTGCTTAAGTATTTTCCATTACGGTTTTACCGTGGCGGAATAATACTACAGCCGATCTGTTTGTCTACTTCGTGTCGAAACTCTAAAGTTTCCGATCTGTGTTCTTCAAAAGAAACACATAACCACAACGTGATGTCACATCCGTTAAGGTCACGAAATATTCATGTTCACATCTAGCCTAGCTAGATATGGGCCCACTTACTTCACCATGAATAGGGCTAACAGATCGGTGGCCCCTTTTACTATTACCAAGTAAATAGTATTTTAGGTTTTAACCTAAAAAACTAGATTCGTAGACCTTATTTGAATAGTCAAATCAGTCCTAGTACCCACTCTTAAAAAGTGTGGATATACGAGTCTTGTTTAATTGTGTCCTAGACAACAATGCCACAAATAAGTCTCCATTGATCAAATCAATTTGAGCTATTTATTTGTCATTTTATATGTTTGAGATTTTATTATATTCAAAATATAAATTCTGTTATTTACATCCAATGTATTTATCTCAGTATCATCTTTATATAATGAAACACTTTAGTGTTCTAGAATATAAAGGTTTTATCCGCATGGATTAAACACTGATATAGAGATAATGTCTCTAGTTAAACTAGTTACATTATAACATTTCCTAATTTAAGTACATACCCAATGGGTAGTTCCTAAACTTAGGTATCTACGGTCGAACAGCGACTTTCGTCCCGTTTTCCGATTCGCAGAGAAATCTCGGCTTGAAGCCAGTATCCAGCTCACAGCGGATTCTGAACGTCAATACATATATGTATTATGTACCACACTAAGTATTAAAATCCAATTTTAATACTAGTAGTGAACATAACTTTGACAAATATTTTAAAGTTAGAGCCTCGCCCTTTCTTTAATTCCTTCGTGTCTTCCATATCCAAATGGTAGTCACTTTGGGATATGTCAATTATCCTTTTCAATATTTCACAACACTTGGGTTTTTAGAATATCGAAATGATGTGCACCTTGTGCTACATGCCCAATTGCAAACTTTGACTTTTCTCCACTAGAATAGTCAATTAATTCTCCAAGAATTATTAATTGCAATTTTAATACTTTTAAATCTAAAGATAGATTTATTATAAGTATATTAATTAAGCACTAAAGTCATCATCACATAAATCTTCCAAAGACTTTATGCTCTACTATTTGCTTAATAATGGGCTTAGTCATAATAGTTATTTTATCAAATAAATTAACCTATTATTAATTCCCAATTGAAAATTAAATCATTTAAAACATTTAATCCAAGGATTATATATTTTAAATATTCAACTTTCAATTCTTTCTTGATTTTAATAGTCCAACTATTTAATCAAATTATAATAAGGTACTATTTATTATAATGATTACAATAATCCAATTATTTAATCAACTATAATTTTAATATTGATTACTATAATCCATTATAAAATCAACTATCATTTAATTCAATTATATTGATTACTATAATCCAATTATAAAATCAACTATATATTGAATGAGTTTGTATATAGTCCAACTATATATATTTTTAAAACAACATAAAATATTAGTCCAACTAATACTTTTGATTAATGTGACGAGTAAAATATAGATGAGCGCGTTTAGCGAGTATTCGAACGAATGTTGCAAATTCAATACTTGCCTCCCACTATTTTTCGTCGAGCCTCTAACCCTCTGTCGAGTACTCGGGAAACCGTGTTTCCTAGTGGGCTAGGATCCCGTTAAATATCACACAATCTTGACTTTGGCCAACAAATTGTATGATAGTTAACTAGGTAGATCTCGAAGATCAATTGGATCCCATCCAACTCCTAGATCCAGTAGGTGGACATCCAAGTCCCCAACATATATCTTATATATGCCTATATATCGAATATATACCCTAACCATTTTCCTCTGAATCAACTAGGCCTTGGCTTTGGCACAACAAACCTAGTGATCCCAGTCAAGCGCGGACCCATTGACATGGAAGCTTCGTAATCAATGTCAATGGACAAGAAGTGGTCTTGACTTTGGCCAACAAACCACAACTTGGACACGACACCGATATGGAACAAAGCCTCGTGATTAAAACACATCTTTGACGGACAAGGGCTTGACTTTGGCCAACAACCCTGCCAATCTCGGATCTTGAGTAAGAATCACTCAATGGAAGGAAAATAAACGCTTGATATTTAACGAGGGTTTTTCGCGTGCAAATTGGCTACCAATTTAATTATCTTTGTTAAGGTCTCATCATCATACACCCTTAAACATGCATTCTAAATACATAATAAAGCGAGTATGAAAATAAATAATAATGATATGCGGATGGATACTTTACACATTGATCCTAGATCAAATCTCTCCCTTTCTCACTCAAGCTAGCACTTGTACTACTTCTACTACCTACCGTTACACTACACTTCTAAAGAAACCTCATATACATAGAGGGGAATAGGTGAGAAGAGAATACAAAGAGAAAGAAGGTGATAAGGCTGGACACGCAGGTCCAATTTAATAAATCGAATTTATTACAACAATTTCTAAAATTGCCCACCCAACTAATATCCATCCGATATACATTATTCATTCAACACAACCATGTATTCACACACATAAGCATGCTATCAATCAATCTCTAATCAAATTAATTAATCTGATAATTAAGTGATCATCCAATGTTCAAACAACGATTTGATTTTGTTCGAGTCAAACTCGTTTTTGCGAATAAGTACTTAAAGTACGAATTCATGAATTAAATTAAACTACATCATTAAATCTAATTTAACATGTATTTAATACTAATTCACTATTCAATTCTAGATTAAATATTACACTTTTATTTAATAAACCTTTTACGATTTAAATTCCAAATCTAATCGTAACGCGTCTCAAAGACCGATTAACGTCCAACGTCAATTCAATTAAAGTCCAATGGGCTTTTGATTGATTTCTTAAGGCGTGGACTTTTGGTCAACTCGGGTCAAACCGATAACCAAAGTCCAATCCGGGATTTACCCCATAAGCCCATAAATCAATCTTGGCCCATTAGGCCCAATTGAACTTTAAAGGTTCATTAAGTCGCATTTGGGCTTTATGGTCAAGGTTTGGGCCCAATTGGATCCAATCCATTTGGCCTAAACCAAACTTGATAAATCAAGCCCAATAGGCCCAATTACAACTTTAAATTCTAATTTCCAAAATTAGGCCCAATTAATTAAATCCAAAAATCCAATTTCACAATTTAATTACCAAAGTGCATTATATGATTAATCAACTAAATCAACATTTCCAAAACACCAAATTAGTCCAATTAATCATACTTAATTCATTATTACATGTCAAACACACATTGAAAAATCAAACCCATTCCACATGCATGCTTTAAAGGTCTCGGCCAAGGGAGTGATTTCATGTCTAATTCGGTTTCAATCCAATTAATCCGCAATCGACATTAAATACATATCCCGAATGATTTCCAATACATCCAATTATCAAAATCAAAATTTACCAAGACATTAGGGCATTAGTCACATTCGGCCAACTCAAAGATTTTGGGGTTTTTGTCCAATTCGAAATCCAATCCAATTCGATTCAAATTAACATCAACCTAATCGATTCTAACTCATCAAATGAATTAAAAATCAAAAAATTCCAAGATCCCAAAATTCAATTACATTCGGCCATGGCATTATTTTGGGGAAAATAATTCCAAATCATTTTTCATCAAATTAGTCCAACCAAAATGAAATTAAACATGTTATAAGCATACTTAAACAATCAATTATTCAAATCATGCTCAACAAACATTTACCCAAATTTTAAGCCATACATTTTTCATGCTTGCAACATTAGCTCTTGATGCCATTGTTGTTGAATTTTTCTAAGGTCCCAAGATCAAACAAGACATGAAAACATGCGTGAATACACCAATGAAGATAGCGGAATACTTACATTGATCGGTTATGTCGATTTGAAGACGAATCAAGGCCAAAAAACTACTGCCTTGCTCACGCCACTGCAACCAGTCCATGCTCACTGTCTTGGCAGTTTCGGGTCTCAAAACGAAGCTCCAAACTCCATCGGATGAGTCCCGCCTCATGGTCGAACCTCCCTACCACCTTCGCAAGACTTGTAAGTGTGCTAGCACTTGATTTCTCACCATGAAACCACTCTTGCTTCCCTTATTCCACGCCCAAACTGGTTCAAAACCAGTGAGCAAACCTTCTGTTTTGCGTGAGAGGAAGAGAGAATTTTGAGAGAGATAAAATTGTGTTTTTGTTTCTTAAAATGATTTACCAAAAATCAATTTATATTTATGCCATAATATTTATTAAATTAATAATAAAATTATGACACAAAGCATGCAATGGCTTAGAGTGTCAAACACTCAAACTCCATGCAATGACATTGAGTGCTATGTACACAATCTACATGCAATGCATTAGAATGACATGTGTCATGTGGGCCCCACACGTTTCCAAATGAAAGTGGGCCCACGTGCACTCACGCGTTCGGGTTCGATATTTCCGAAATACCGAGCTTACGTCGCGACGTTAATTATTCAATCGAATAATTGCGGCTACCGAAATTATTATTTACGTCGCTAACGAATTAATTCTAAATTAACTCGTTTGCCCGAATTAAAATCTAATTTTAATTCCGCGTCGAAATCTAATTTCGTCTAATATATCGAATATATTAATACATCGATTAATTCCGAATTAATCGTTCTCTCTCTTTAGACGACATTTTATCCCGGATAAAATATCTCCGTTATTAATCCTAGATTAATTCTCTCTCTCTTCTGTATAATCCCAGATTATTCAAGAGTGCGAGTTGTGCGTCATCGGTGGATTATCGGGAAGCGACCCATGATCTCCGGATAATCTGGCAGTAAATACGGTCGTCGGAGTATCCGAATCACGTACGTACCAAGTACTACGTTCTACCGACTTACGAGACAAGGTCGACTCCTAGCAAAGCACCAAGTCTACCCAATTCTCCTGGACATATCCATTTAAGAATATTAAGATCTGTATCAAGCATTGTATACTAATGTATTGTGCATATCGGTCCAGTATCGGATAGTCACGTGCTAGGGCTGGGGCTGGATAAGTGTCTGCCCCGTCCGAAACACATGTCGGATGTCTGGTAACTAGTCTCTATAATCGGATATTCATGACCTGGTCATAATATCACGATTGGATGCGCATCACTTAAGAGCACTAATACCATATCCTACGTGACATCATCTCCAATATGACTGAAGTGATACTTGCGTCTCGACATCACACCAATACACTACGACTCTCTGATAACCCAGAAGTGGTGTACGCAAAACCGGTTAAAGCCCTGTACCACACCAAGTCTAAAGTACCGATTATCGAAGTATTAGCGATGCAAGTCTCAGGTTAAGACTATACACACCTACCTTGATTTCGGCCTCCCATAGACACAAAGTCATAATACCAATGGGATTCCGAAGGGTCTATCCAGAGCGAAGCTGTTTCCCGTACCATCGGTGAAACACGACCTCCTATCGCACTTGCACAAGTATCCAATACTTATATATATGAGAACTATGCCGTTGTGCCCTCACAACGCGCACAAGTGCAATACTAGCCTATTCCGCATTATCGATGTCCAGTCTCGATAATACTACGGCTAGGGATATTTAATAATGATTAATCCTTCGTGGACTGATACCGTCTCATATCATCTCAATCCAGGAACTAATCATAGGGACCTCTCTTCATTTATATATCTATGGTGATCTAATCACAAATGACGAGAGTGCAATTTCCTTGTTACATAGTTAATTTGCTACAACAACACGATGATCTGTGCAAATAGTGACGCTATGGGTCATTTTGTCCAACACACACAACACTCGCGTTTTTGCCTTTCAAAAGCTCTTTTTCTGCTTCTCGCAACATTGCCATCAACTCTCCAAGAGTATGGTCTTGGTTCATTATATTATAGTTCATGATGAACCCGCTCCAGCTATTAGGAAGTGACTGCAAGATCAAATCTATAGAAGTCTCAGCCTCAAAGGTTATGCCTAGCTGACCCAGCTGTTCGATGTCAGTAATCATCTACGACACATGGTCCTCGACAGATGTACCCTCTGACATTCGAGCAAAAGAGCTTCTTCTGCAATTCATACCTTTGCCATCTAAGGTTAGATCGGTAAAGGTCCTTCAATTTTGCCATCATTGTATAGAGAATCCAATCCCTTGTTTTGGCGACGAAATTGAGGGGTCATTGCAGCGAGCATGACAGATTGAGCAGTTGAGTTGTCATCATTTTGAGTCTTCTAAAGCCCAAGCTCAAGTGGATGCTAAATTCCGAGCTTAGGCCCAAGAGGTCTTTCTACAGTATAGAGCATCTTCTCGGCCCCCAGGACAATCCTGAGGTTCATATCCCAGTCAGGAAAGTTTGCACCATTAAAGACATTTTCGCCCATGATAATGTCTCTAACGTTGATCTTTCTGACCATCTTAATTGCAATAGTCTAACTATTCAATTAACGATTTTTGGGTACAGTTCAACTGTTACAAAAAAAAATAATAAAATATTAGTCCAACTAATAAATATATAAAATGACGAAAACATTTGAAAGTGCGTATTGGCAAGTATTTGAACGAAACTGCAAATTCAATACTAGCCTCCCACATTTTTCGACGAGACTCTAAACCTCTGTTGAGTACTCGCGAAACCTAGTTTCCTATCGGCTAGGATCCCGTTAAATAACACACAACCTTGATTTGGCCAACAAGCTGTATGATATTTACTAGGCATATCTCTAAGATCAATTGGATCTCATCCAATTCCTAGATCCGGTAGGTGGACCTCCAAGTCCGAAACATATATACCATATATATGCCAATATATCCTATATTTCCTAACCTTTTCCTCTGAATCAACTAAGCCTTGTTTTGGCTCAACAAGCTTAATGATTCCAGTTAAGTGGGACCCATTGACAGTGGGAAAGCTTCGTAATCCACGTCGATGAACAAGAAGTGACCTTGACTTTGGCCAACAAATCACAACTTGCCCAAGACATGTGATATGGAACAAAGCTTTCGTGGTTCAGTCACATCCGTGATGGACATTGATCTTGACTTTGGCCAACAAACCAATGCCAATCTTGGATCTTGAGAGAGAACCACTCAATGGAAGGAAAAGCGCTTAATATTTTATTGATGGTTTTTCACGTAAATTGGCAACCAATTTATTATCTTTGATTAGGTCTCATCGTACACCCTTAAGCATGAATTCTAAAAGCATAATAAGGCGCGAAATAAATAATAACAATATGTGGATGGATATTCAACAAATTGTTAATAGAACAAATCTCTTCATTTCCTCTCTCCGGCTAGCACTATACTTACTTCTACCCAATTACATAATACAATAAAGAAACCTCATTTACATTGAGGGGAATTGGTGAGAAGAGAAGTACAAAAAGTCAAAAGATATAAGGCTGGACACGCAGGTCCAATTTAATAAATTCTAAATTTATTACAATAATTTCCAAAATTGCTCTTACCCATCTAATATCCATCCGATATACATTATTCATACAAAACATCCATGTATTAACACAAAGCATGTTATTCAATCAATATAATGCAATTAATTAATCTTTGAATTAATGATCATCCAATGTTCAAACAACGATTTGATTTGCGTGAGTACAACTCGTTTAAGAATAAGTACTCAAAGTGCGTATTATTGAATTATATCGAACTACAATTTTAAATCCAATTTAATTTGTATTCAATACAAATTCTTATTTAATTCCAAATTAAACAATTACACATAATTATGTGTCTTTTAGACTTAGATTCTAAATCCAATCTTAATGGGTCTCAAAGGCCCAATTAACATCCAATGTCAATTTAATTAAACTCCAATGGGCTTTTAATTAATTTCTTAAGGCATGGACTTTGGCAACCAAAGCCCAATAAGGAATCACCCTTTGCCATAAAATTAATTTAGGCCTATTAGGCCCAATTAAATATTTAAAGGCCCATTTAATTATATTTGGACTTTATGGAATGGTTTTAGGCCCAATTTGGATCCAATCCAATTGTCCTAAACCAACTTGGCCCAACCAAGCCCATTAAGCCCAAATATAATAATTTTAGCCCAATTCCAAATTGAAGACTAATTTATTTAATTACAATATTCCAAATATCACAATTTTTAATTAAAGTGTCTTAGCCATAATTAATTAGTTAAATTAATATTTCCAAAATACCAATTTACCTAATTAATCATGCTTTAATATGTTCAATTCATGTCCAACACAATTGAAGCAAAATCAACTCATTCCATGCTTACATAGCAAACACTTTTCATGCATTTTTACATCCAATTTTGATTTCAATCCAATTAAATCACAAATCAATATACTCATGCATTTAAACACATCCAATGGTCTAAAATCAAAAAACACAATGAGCTTCTAAGGTCTATCATATTCGGCCATGGCATCTAATTTGGGGAAAATTAATCTAATCAATTGTTCTCAAAATTAATCATACATAACTCTAAGTTATCATAATCTAAGCATAACCAAACATTCAATTTGAAGATATCATACTCAAATCACAAAATCCCCAAAATAAAGTTTATGAACTCTAATTATTTCATGCTTAAAATTGGCGTTGATACCATTCTTGGGTTCTCCTAGAACATGCCAAGGATCTATTAAGCATAAAATTTGTGTGAATAAACAAAGTAAGTTTGTGGAAAATACTACATTGAGCGGATAAGTGGATGTAGAGAATACAAAAATTTTGCCTCCTTGAGAAGTGCTCCAAGCCCTCCTTTATATGAATGTTGATCTCCAAGATTTGATCTTTGAATTCCTAACTCAAGGGAATGGTTTCCTTAACACCTTGAATGACTCATTTGTGTGCTAGCAATGAACAAATTTTGAAACAAAACTTCAAAGGGAGAGGGAGAGGCTCACGATTTTGGTGTGTAAGAGAGAGAAAGATTTTCAATTTTTTCTTGTGTATTTGATTTCTAAAATCAAATTAACATTTACCAAAAAATAAGTTGGTATATGTCTTTCACAAATCAAATTTATGTGTTTTACAAGCTACCAAAATCTCTACCAACGTTTATCAACCAAAAGTGTAATAAAGTTGCTAGTGATGTGACTAGGTGGTCCCCACTTTAAATTCAAAATTCGAATGGGCCCGCAAAACACATTTCGGGCTCGGGTTCGTGAATTCCGAATTAACGAATTTCCGTTGCGACTTAAATAAATCAAATTTAATTAAATAATAATGCCTCGCAAAATTATTACGAAAGTCGTTCGCGAATTAATTCTAAATTAATTTGTTCGCCCGAATTAAAATTCAATTTGAATTCCGCTATGAAATCTAATTTCATTTAATATATCGAATATATTATTTAATAGATTAATTCCAAATTAATCGTTCTCTCTCTTCTAATCGAATTTTATCCCAGATAAATTCTTGCCGCAATTAATCCTAGATTAATTTTCTCTCTCTAATAATTAATTCTAAATTAAATATGTTCGAGTCAAACTTCATCGTTGAATCTTTGGGAAGCGACCCATGAGATCCCTGGATATTTTGGCAGTAAATCCGGTCATCGGACTATCCGAATATGTGTGTACTAGGTACCACATTCTTACCGATTTACTAGACATGGTTGGCTTCTAGCAAAGCACCGTGCCTACCCAATTCTCCAGAAATATTCTTTAAGGAATATATAATCTTTGTCAAGCGTAGTATACCAAGTATAGTGTATTGCGATCCAGTATCGGATGTCACATGCTAGGCCTGGAGTTGTGTCTGCCCCGTACGAAGCATATATCAAATCACTAGCAACTAGTCTCTTTAATCGGATATTCATGACCTTGTCATATTATCCCGATAGTTGCAACATAATAGAGTACCAGTTCTGTATCCCTGCGTGATCATCATCTCCATATGACTGAAGTGATACTTTCATCTTGACATCACACCCAATACACTACGATTCTCAATAAACCCAAATGAGGCATACACATAACCTGTTAAAGCCCCGGATGACCAAAACCATGTGTACTGATTGTTGTAAGTATTAGCGATGCAAGTCTCAAGTTAAGACCAAATACACCTACCCTGATTCGGATTCCCATAGACATATAGTCATACTACCAATGAGATTCCGAAGGGTCTATCCAGAACAAAGCTGTTCCAGTACAATCGATAAACAGACCCTCATGTTACACTTACATGAGTATCCAATACCGAAATATATGAGAACTATACTGTTACGCTTCCATAACGCGCACAAGTGTAATACTAGCCTATTCCACATTATCCATGTCCAGTCTCGATAATTCTACGACTATGGATATTTAATGATTAAACCTTTAGTGGATTGATATTGTCTCATATCTTATAATTTGGAACTAATCATAAGGACTTTTATCATTCATTTATATTCAAAATGATAAAATGGAAATTTCCTTTGTCACATAGTTAATTTGTACAAAAACCACAATGTCTTTTACAAATAGTGATGTTATGGGTCACAATTGTCCAACAGATTCTCCCCATGTGAGTTATCTGGCCGATCTCGTTGAGAACCATTAGGCACACGGTGCGGGGATAGCCAAAGTGCCTCTGTGACCCTTGTAGCCTTGGGGAGGCCGAACACGGGGATGTTTTTTTCCTCCGTAAGTTATCTGTTGAACCAGGATGAACCATCAGGCACACGGCGTGATGAGGGCCAAAGTGCATCTGTGACAGCCTTAGGGAGGCTAAACATTGGGAGATTTTTTCCCTTTGTGTTATCTTTCGAACCACGATAAACCACCAGACACATCGAGTTGTGAGGTTTAGAATTGTTATTTTGGGTAGCCCCAGGCAGGATACTGTCCCGACACCCACTTTGTTAGTTTTTGAGTCTATATGGAGTATGTGCCAAGTCACCTCCGTAGTGCTAACATTGTTTGAGTCTTATTTTCATTTTTGTTAAAGGACCTGTGTAGGGACACCTTTACCAGGATTCACGGAGAACCGGACATTGATGATCTTCCCTCACGGTTAAGTCTCACCTTGCACTACCAACTCGGGGTCGGGTTATGTCCCACCGAGTCTTGATTTCTCTTCGGCATGGGGTCGGAGTATCTCCCTCATGGCTATTGTTCTAGTTGATATGAGGAGGCAATATTTCCTCGTGGCCAAGTGTTATTATCATCTCGGGGTCGGGTTATATCCCACCGAGTCTGGATGTTCTTTGGCATGGGGTCGGAGCATCTCCCCAATAGTCATGCTTTGGTTAGCCCAATGAGGTAGCATTCCCCTGTGGCCAAGTATTATTGCTAGTTCGGAGTCGATTCATGTCCCACCAAGTCTGGATTATCTTTGGCATAGGGTCGAAGAATCTCCACCATGGCCATGCTTTGGTTGGCCTGAGGAGCTAGCATTCGCTCGTGGCCATGTATTGTTGCCAGCTCAGGGTTGGGTCATGTCCCACCGATTCTGGATTATCTTTGGCATATGGTCGGAGCATCTCCCTCATTGCCATGCTTTGGTTCGCCCGATGAGATAGCATTCCCTCGTGGCCAAGTATTATTGCCAGCTCGGGGTCGGGTCTTGTCCTACCGAGTCTGGATTAACTTTGGCATGTGGTCGGAGCATCTCCCCCATGGCCATGCTTTGGTTGGCTCGAGGAGATAGCATTCCCTCGTGTCCAAGTATTGTTGCTAGCTTAGGGTCGGGTCATGCCCCACCGATTCTCGATTATCTTTGGCATGGGGTTGGAGCATCTCCCCCATGGCCATGCTTTGGTTGGCCTGAGGAGGTATCATTCCCTTATGGCCAAGTATTATTGCCAGCTCGGGGTCGGGTCATGTCCTACCGAGTCTGGATTATCTTATGCATCGGGTCGAAGCACCTCCCTCATGGTCGTACTTTGGTTGGCCCAAGGAGGTAACATTCCCTCGTGGCCAAGTATTTTTGCCAGCTCAGAGTCGAGTCATGCCCCACCGAGTCTCAATTATATTTGGCATGGGCTCCGAGTATCTCCATCAGGGCCATGTTTTGGTTGGCCTGAGGAGGTAGCATTCCTTCATGGCCAAATATTATTGCCAGCTCGGGGTCGGGTCATGTCCCACCGAGTCTGAATTATCTTTGGCATGGGGTCAGAACATCTCCCCCATGGACAAGCTTTGGTTGGCCTGAGGAGGTAGCATTCCCTCATGGCCAAGTATTATTGCCAGCTCGGGTTGGGTCATGTCCCATCGAGTCTGAATTATCTTTGGCATAGGGTCGGAGCATCTCCCCCATGGCTATGCTTTTGTTCACCCGATGAGGTAGCATTCCCTCGTGGCCAAGTATTGTTGCCATCTCGGGGTCGGGTCATCTCCCACTGAGTTTAGATTATCTTTGGCATGGGGTCGGAGCATCTCCCCTATGGCCATTCTTTGGTTGGCCCGAGGAGGTAGCATTCCCTCGTGGCCAAGTATTATTGCCAGCTTGGGATCGGGTCATGTCCCACCGAGTCTAGATTATCTTTGGCATGAGGCCACAGAATCTCCCCCATAGCCATGTTTTGGTTAGCCTTAGGATGTAGCTTTCCCTCGTGGCCTGGTATTGTTGCCAGCTCAGGGTCGGGTCATGTCCCATCGAGTCTAGATTATCTTTGGCATGGGGTCAGAGTATCTCCCACATAGTCATGCTTTGGTTAGCCCGAGGAGGTTGCATTCCCTCGTGGCCAAGTATTGTTGCCAGCTAGGGGTCAGGTCATGTCCCACCAAGTCTGGATTATCTTTGCCATTGGGCGGAGCATCTCCCTCAGAACCAGTCTTTGGTTAGCACGATGAGGTAGCATTCCTTCGTAACCAAGTATTGTTGCTAGCTAGGGGTCGGGACATGTCCTACCGAGTCTGGATTATCTTTATCATGGGGTCGGATTATCTCTCATATGGCTATGCTTTATTGTCCGCCTATAGATGGGCCTCATCCCACAGAGTCCAAATATTTGGTGGCATAGGGTCGGAGCATCTCCCCCTTGGCCACATGCTAGAGACCGAGCAGCCGCAAAAGCTTAAAAATTATGCTAACTACTGAAAGGAATGAGCATGCATTCAATTTTTTGATACAAAGGGCCCCCTTGGGCTCACCCCAATAGATATATGGAGCAAAAATTTACAAGTTAGGCCACATGGGCCTCGTGCTCGGGGTTTACGGTAGAAGCTTGCGGTTCAAAAGTAGCAGCAGGAGCACTGTGTTGGACAATTATGACCCATAGCGTCACTATTTGTACAGATCACGGTGTTGTTGTACAAATTAACTATGTGACAAAGGAGATTGATCTCTTATCATTTGTGATTAGATCACCAAGATATATAAATGATAGGAGGTCCATATGATTTGTTCCTGGATTGAGAATGATATGAGACAGTATCAGTCCACGAAGGATAAATTATTAAATATCCCTAGTCAGAGTATTATCGAGATTGGACATCGATAATGCGTAAAAGACTAGTATTACACTTGTGCACATTATGAGGGCATAACATCATAGTTCTCGTATATTGGGTATAGGATACTCATGCAAGTGTAATAGGAGGTTGTGTTTTACCGATGGTACGGGAAACAGCTTCGCTCTGGATAGACCCCCTCGGAATTCCATTGGTAGTATGACTATGTGTCGATGGAAGTCCGAAATCAGGGTAGGTGTATTTGGTCTTAACCTGAGACTTGCACCGCTAATACTTGCGACAATCAATATACTTTGGTTTTGGTTGTCCAGGGCTTTAACCGGTTTCTGTGTACGCCTCTTCTGGGTATATCGAGAATCGTAGTGTGTTGGGTGTGATGTCGAGACGGAAGTATCACTCCAGTCATACTGGAGATGATGGTCATGTAGGATACGGAACACGTTCTCTTATATGCTCGAGCTATCAGGATATTATAACTAGGTCATGTTTATCCGATTATAGAGACTAGTTACCAGAGATCCGATATATGCTTCGTACGGGGCAGACACAATTCCAGCCCAAGGCCTAGCACGTGACATCCGATACTGGATCGAAATACGCAATACTACATATACTACGCCTGATATAGATCACATATTCCTATAAGGATATTTCTGGAGAATTGGGTAGGCATGGCGCTTTGCTAGAAGCCAACCTTGTCATGTAAATCGGTACAAACGTAGTACTAGGTACTTACGTGTTCGGATAGTCCGATGAAAGTATTTACTGCCAACATATCCGGGAATCTCATGGGTCACTTCCCGAAGATTCACCGATGATGTATGACTCGCACTTTATTAATCTGGGATTAATTAGATGAGAGAGAAAATTAATCTGGGATTATTACGGAGATATTTTATCTGGGATAAAATATTAATTAAAGAGAGAGAACGATTAATTTGGAATTAATCGATAAAAATAATATATTGGATATATGATACGAAATGGATTTTGACGCGAATTAAAATTAGATTTTAATTCGGGCGAACGAGTTAATTTGAATTAATTCGTTAGCGACGTGAATAGTGATTTTGTTAGGCATAATCATTTAATTACGTCGCAACGGAAAATTCGTTAATTTGGAAGTAGCGAACTCGATCTCAGGATTGTTTGTGAGCGCATTCGTATTTCGAATTCGAGTGCGGCACGTAAGTCAAATCAAGCGTCAAATCACTGGTCGCTTCAAGCGTCAAATCACTGGTCGCATCAAGCGTCGAATCATTAGTCACTTTGAGTGATGTGACAACTTGTCACTTGATTTGATTGATTGATGTGATTGATGTTGGTGGTTGAAGGAATTTATTGCTTGACTTTTAAAAAAAGAAAAGTTGGTATATGTTTATTTGTTTTTTGAAAACAAATATCAATTACACATTTTTTCATTTCTCTCTCTTGGTTCACGGTTTTGGAGCCAACTTCTTCTCTCTCTCTCTTTCGGCAAAAACAGCTTCTTCCTCTTCTTTTTTTCCTGGTTGGACCGAAAAAATGGAGAAGCTATGGAGATTTGTTACAAACCTTCAAGGTGCTAGCACACATAGAGTTATCCTAAGGTGATAGGGCAATAATTTCGTGAGCTTGGAAACCATTTTGGAAGCTTGGAGCTTGAAGACATTAATGGAGGACCATGACCGATTTTGAGGAGCAAAACAGTGAGTTTGCCGTGAGCCTTAGAGCCTCTCAAAGGGCATAAA
Source organism: Zanthoxylum bungeanum (assembly GCA_019454045.1). Taxonomy (NCBI): domain Eukaryota; kingdom Viridiplantae; phylum Streptophyta; class Magnoliopsida; order Sapindales; family Rutaceae; genus Zanthoxylum; species Zanthoxylum bungeanum. The sequence goes on along the minus strand of SKCR01024036.1, from coordinate 135,628 downwards.
ACGTTTTGTTCTTCGTAGCATCCAATCCGATCATTGTGAGTATGATTCCGCCATTCTCCTTTGTTGTATTCACTTGTTTCATTGCTTTAAAATGATCCTTGGGACTTAATAGAAACCCAACAATGGTATCTTGAGCCATTTTAGCATGAAACATTATTAGGGTTCTTAACTTTAAAATTTGGGGCTTTTTGATTTAAGCATGTTTTTCGCAAATTGTTTGTTTGAATATGCTTGTATATGGATAACTTAGAGTTATATGTGATCAATTTGTTGAAAAATTAATTGGATTAATTTTCCCCAATTTGCTATGCTTGGACGAAAGTTGAAGGCTCCCTAAATGTCTTGGATTTTGATTTTTTTATCATTGGATGTGTTGGAAATCAATCGGGAATTTTTGATTGCGGATTTAATTTGATTTTAACTGAATCGATTTTAAAATCCCTATATTGCCGAGATATAATATGCATGTAATGGGTTGATTTTTGTTAAATTGTGTTGGACATGATTTAATGTAAAAGAGCATGATTAATTGTACAAATTTGTGTTTTGGAAATATTGATTTGGGTAATTAATTGTGTAATGCACTATGTTTAATTAAATTGTGAAATTGGATTTTTTGTAATTTAATTAAATGGGCTTAATTTTGGAAATTGGGCTTTTAATGTTGTTATTGGGCTCATTGGGCTTGGTTGTACCAAGTTAGGTTTAGGCTAAATTGGTTGGATCCAATTGGTCCCAAAACCGCTTCCATAAAGCCCAAATGCGACTAATGGACCTTTAAAATTTAATTGGGCCTAATGGGCCTAAATTGATTTCTAGGCTTATGGGGTAATTCATTGATTGGGCTTTGGTTTCCGAAGCCCACGCCTTAATGAAATTAATTAAAAGCCCATTGGACTTTAATTAAATTAACGTTGGACGTTAATCGGGCTTTGAGACCCGTAACGATTAATTTGGAATTTAAGTTGAAAAAGTTCATTAATAAAGTGTAGTATTTAATTTAGAATTAAATATTGAATTAATATTAAATTCAAATTGAATTGGATTTAATTATGTAGTTTAATTTAATTCGAGAATCCGTAATTTGAGTACATATTCGCAAAATGAGTTTGACTCGCGCAAAATCAAATCGTTGTTTGAACATTGGATGGTCATTAATTATCAGATTAATTAATTGGATTAGATTGATTGATAACATGCTTGTGTGAATACATGATTGTGATGCATTAATAATGTATATCGGATGGATAGGAGATGGGTGGGGCAATTTTAGAAATTGTTGTAATAAATTTAGAATTTATTAAATTGGACCTGCGTGTCCAGCCTATTACCTCCATACTCTTTGTATTCTCTTCTTACCTATTCCCCTCAATGTAAATGAGGTTTCTTTAGAAGTGTAGTGTAACGGGTAGAAGAAAATACATGTGCTAGCGGGAGAGAAGAAATTGAGAGATTTGATCTAGGATCAATGTGTAAAGTATACATCCGCATATCATTATTATTTATTTATATGTGTTGTATTATGTGTTTAGAATGCATGTTTAAGGGTGTATGATGATGAGACCTTAACAAAGATAATAAATTGGTTGCCAATTTGCACGTGAAAAACCCTCGCAAAATATTAAGCGTTTTTCCTTCCATTGAGTGATTCTTACTCAAGATCCAAGACTGGCATTGGCTTATTGGCCAAAGTCAAGGACTTTGTCCGTCGAGGATGTGTTTGAATCACGAGAGCTTTGTTCCATATCGGTGTCTTGTCCAAGTTGTGGTTTGTTGGCCAAAGTCAAGACCACTTCTTGTCCATCAACTTTGATTATGAAGCTTTCCATGGTCAATGGGTCGCGCTTAACTGGGATCACTAAGTTTGTTGTGCCAAAGACAAGGATTAGTTGATTCAGAGGAAAAAGGTTAGGCAATATATTGGTTATATTGGCATATATATTGTATATATGTTTCGGACTTGGATGTCCCCATACTGGATATAGGAATTGGAACGGATCCAATCGATCTTAGAGATGTACCTAGTTAATTATCATACAATTTGTTGGCCAAAGTCAAGATTGTGTGATATTTAACGGGATCCTAGCCCACTAGGAAACACGGTTTCCAAGTACTCGACAGAGGGTTAGAGGCTCGCCGAAAAATAGTGGGAGGCAAGAATTGAATTTGCAATATTCATTTAATTACTTGCCATACGCGCTCAATTCAAATATCATTCGTCAAATAAATAAATTTTAGTTGGACTAATATTTAAATCGTTTGTTTAAATAACAGTTGAACTGTATTCAAACTATTCATTTATATTTGATTATATAATTGGATTATAATAATCAATATATTTGATTTAATTAATTATAATTGATAAATAGTTGGACTGTAGTAATCGTTATAATAAATAGTACCGGAAATCATTGATTAAATAGTTGGACTATTAAAATCAAGATATAATTGAAAGATTGGCATTTAAAACATAATCCTAGGGAAAATGTATTTAAATGGTTAATTTTTCAAATGGGAATAAAAATTTCAGGATGGTCCTGGAAATAATAAGTTACTTTATTTGATAAAATAACATATTAGGCCAAAGCCCGGAGTAAGCAATTTGTTAGAGCTTGATCTTTGGAAGATTCATGTAATGATAATTAAGTGCTTAATCCATAAGCTTGTCGCATTAGACTCCTAATTTTGTAATCAGAACTAAGGATTAGATCCTTAAGGTATGATATGAAATTGAAGGATCTTCATAAATCTATATTGGATCTTAGAAGTACTAAAATTGCAATAATAACTCTTGGAGAGTTAATGACTGTTCTCAATGAGACAAAGTCATAATTTGCAATAGGCAAGTAGCGCAAGGGCACCTTACCTCGATATTAGAAACCCGGGCTTGGCCAAAGGCTTCTGGAGTGTTGAAAAGGGCAAAGGCCAAAGAAAGACGGGGCCAGGCTATGACTTCAAATATGTTTGTGTAATTTGTTCAACTAGTATTAAAATTATATTTTAAATACTAATGTGATAACATTAAAAGTATGTATGATATACAGAATATTGCATTAGCAGGATATGACTTCAATAGAGATTTATCTGCGAATCGGAAAGGGACGAAAGTCAATTGTTTTAACCGTAGATACCTAAGTTAGGAATTACCCTTCGGTATAACTAAATTAGGAAACTGTTATAATGAACTAGTTTGATGATGAGCGGAAAATATATCAATATTTACCGCCCCTTTTACTTAATATTTTGTTTAGTTTCTCGGGTTTGATGAACGTTTTGATATATTTTAGTTTATTTTGCAGATAAAATAATATCGGGTCTTAATGAAATCATTTAGGATGAAATATGGGTCAAATAAAGGCAATTATTGGACTTGATATTTTAATTTTGGAGATTGGAAACTTGAAAGGGCGTTTTGACGAAGTGCAGTTTTGGAAATTCCAGTTTTGCGCATCTGTCGTATTTTGGGCATAACTTTTTACTCAGATATCGGATTGAGCTGATTCAAGTTCCAGATTAAAGAAGACTCAAAGATCTACAACTTTGAAAGAGAAAATATTTTCGAATTCTGATGATTTCATGACCGAAATTGATGAACCATCCAGAAGTGTGTGGAGTGTAATTATTAAAAGTCATTATCAATCATTTTCAAAGCAAAATATTAATTAATAAATAATTAATAAAAATTATCAAATCACCACCAAACAAGATAAGAAATTAGTGGAGCAATTATGGATTTGGTGGAGTAATTAGTGGAGAAATTAATAATGGATTTGGTGGAGAAATTGATTGATGATTTGATGGTGGCAAAATTTTGCCTATAAATACCAAGCCATTTCATTTGTAAAATTATACTTTCTTCTTTGAAATTCTTAATGAATAAATAAGAAGATTGTATCTAGTTTGTTTATTTTTAGTTTTCAGTAATTAATTTTCAGTTTCGCACTTTCTTTTCTTTACTTTTCAGTTTTTACTTTCCGCAATTTACTTTTACGCACAGATACTTTTCTTTCTTTAATTTTTAGTTTTTACTTTTCAGTAATGAGGAGGTAACTTCCCAGCTAGGGTGAAAGGTAATTCTTTTACTATTGCTATTTAGATTAATCTCCCTTAAATATAATATATTCACTATTTAAAATATGATTAAAAAGGATACCGCTATATTGGTCGGTTGGTAATTCATTTTAATCTGGTTTTAACCTGACTAATCAAGGATACCGCCAGATTGGTCGGTTGGTAATTAAACTTTCTTACCGCCTATATGGCAGGTTCATGGACAAATCTTTTTACCGCCTTAATGGCCAGTTGGACTTAATTGACTTAATCAGGTTACCGCCTATATGGCTGGTTGGTAATGTTATCACAAGTTTATATATTATATTATGGGAGATATCTAAATTAGTAGTAGTAAAAGTAATTCCTTTTACCTTAGCATTTTATTTTATTGTAATTTACTTTTCAGTATTTACTTTACCGCATTTTTACTTTATGTCTTTTATTTTCAAGTTTTTACTAGCCCTAGTTATGTGTTGTAACTAAATTAGTTATCTGGGGTTGTGATGAAATCCAATATCACCGTTTTATAAGGGTTAGATTATAGTTTGGGTAATATAAAGATTTATTTATTGAGTCTTAATCTTAATGCTTTTTCATTAATTGGCCATTAATAAAATTGATCTGGTAAATCTAAAATGAACTAGACATAGGGATTTTAGGTTTCAGCCTTAGACTCAATAGCCCACGATCTTCCTTGAGGATAGATAACCCTTTAATAGATTTCCTTACAGGATAGGAATATACCTGTCGGGCGGGGGTAGCCATAATTGGAACTTAAACTTAATGAATCCAGATAATTTGGTTGACATAGACATATGGTTCAATTGGGTTAAACTGGGTATTTGTGTCTGACCATCGACAGAGGTCACATAATTTAGTGTTCCAGGTTAATAAATCAATATATTACCCAACTTTAAGATAACCACTTCATCTTTAAAATGATATTGGAAGAAATCACAACCCTAGATAGTTTTTAATATTGAATTTTCTTAAAATCTACTTTCGAACAATTTTATTTACTTGTTTTTAAATTTAGAATCGTCACCATTTCAAATCAATCAAACAACCTGTTAGATACTAGTAATCATTTGACCTCATAAAATTAATAGATTAGATATTAAGTCCTCGTGGGATCGATATTTTTATACTACTTGAACGATACGTGCGCTTGCGTTATACGTGTGTGTTTACGCCGGTCAAGTTTTTGGCGCCGTTGCCGGGGACTTATTTATCTTTTACTATTAGTTTAGGGGTTAGATACGTTACTTGTATCTAATTTCTTTTTACTTATTGTTTTTGTTTTCTTGTGTTTCAGGTTCTCAGAAACTTCATGAGACGAACCAGAAGCTTTGAACTCCGACCGCTTGACCCAGAAATTGAAAGAACCATCAGACAGTTGAGAAGGGAAAGGCGAGAAGGCCAAGAAGCTTTAGTCAACATGGAACCTGAACCTTTGAACGTTGCACCACCAATTCCCATTCGAGACAGAACCATTCCGGTGGTTGACAGACTCATTTCCTGTATTGTACTTCCTCCCTTACCAGCAAATGCGTGTGACATCAAAACATGCATTCAGATGATTCAGCAGTCAGTTCAGTTCGGGGGGAATGCAACTGAAGATCCTAATTCCCACATCAGCAACTTCCTGGAAGTTTGCGGCACTTTTAACTACAACAGAGCATCAGAAGAAGCAATGAGACTGCGAGTTTTTCCATATTCCCTGAAGGACAGAGCTAAAGCTTGGCTACATTCACTACCAGCAGGTTCTATCACAACTTGGAACACTTTAGCCACCAAATTTCTTGCAAAGTACTTTCCACCAGCCAGAACCGGAAAATTGAGGAATGACATCACATCCTTTGTACAACAAGATTCAGAATCCCTCTGCGAAGCTTGGGAAAGGTACAAAGATTTACTCCGGAAATGTCCTCACCATGAGATTCCAAAGTGGCTACAAGTTCAGACCTTCTACAATGGACTTTCTGGAATAATGAGAACCACAATCGATGCTGCTGCTGGAGGAGCCTTGATGGCAAAAGGAGAAGATCAAGCCTGGGACCTAATCGAAGAAATGGCCAACAACAATTCCTTGTGGCCAACAGAAAGGAGCATGATCCAAAGAATTGCAGGAATTTATGAAGTTGGAGCAAACACAGCAGTGAATACCAGGCTGGATCAGATATGCAAATGTCTAGAAACACTTAGCACGCAAGTTGTGAACATCACTGGATCCACAAGTTCACCATATGGAGGAGCACCAGAACCAAACCAACATGAAGAGACGGTGAATTATGTCAACAATTTCAACAGACAGGGGAACAATCCATATTCCAACACCTACAACCCAGGGTGGAGGAATCATCCTAATTTATCATGGAGCAACAATTCAGGCCAACAGCAAAACTATCCACCTGAATTCAGCAACAAAACAAAGGCCAGGAGCAGGCAAATGAACCAGAATAACAAAGAAAGTGTTGACCTACTTGAAAAAGATAGAAGCAAAACACGACTCTATATGCTATGTTTCAATCCCAAGCAGCATTAATTCAAAGTCAATCTGCTTCTATTAAAGCACTGGAGAATCAAATGGGACAACTGGCAAATGCTCAGAGTTACAGACCGCCAGGTACCCTTCCTAGCAACACAGAGCCAAATCCAAGAAACATGGGGAAGGAGCAATGTCATGCCATCATGTTAAAAAGCGGTACTGAAATTAACAAAGATGTTGGAGTCAAAACAGCTGCTGAGGAAGTTCCAAAAGAAACAAAGCAACAGATGGAGGAAAAAGAAGCAAAGGAAAAAGAACAGATCACTCCACCTCCACCTTTTCCTCAACGTCTTCAGAAGAACAAATTGGACAAGCAGTTTTCTCGGTTCCTGGAGATCTTCAAAAAGCTGCATATCAACATTCCATTTGCAGAAGCGTTGGAACAAATGCCCACCTATGCCAAATTCATGAAAGATATTCTTTCACGAAAACGGAGATTGGGAGATTACGAGACAGTAGCATTAACAGAAGAATGCAGTGCCATCATTCAGAGGAAACTTCCCCCAAAGTTGAAAGATCCTGGCAGTTTCACTGTTCCTTGCGTCATAGGAGAACATAACTTTGGTAAGGCTTTGTGTGATTTAGGTGCGAGTGTTAACTTGATGCCTTTCTCTATTTTCAGGAAATTACAGATTGGAGAAACAATGCCAACTTCAGTCTCACTGCAACTTGCTGATAGAACGCTCGTATTTCCGAGAGGCGTAGTTGAGGATGTGCTGGTCAAGGTTGACAAATTCATTTTCCCAGCAGATTTTATTGTCCTTGATATGGAGGAAGACGCAGACGTGCCAATCATCCTTGGGAGACCATTCTTGGCTACAGGTCGAACCATTATTGATGTACAAAAAGGAGAATTAACCATGAGGGTACAGGACCAAGAAGTAACATTCAATGTTTTCAAGGCCATGAATTTCCCAGATGATGAAAAGAATGAGGAATGTTTCAGACTCGATGTGATACACAGTACCATTCAGAACTCCAATGCAATGCAAAGTTCTACTGACAAACTTAAAACATGTCAATTGCCTGTGGAGCCTAAAGATAAAGCGTCTTTTGCACTGAAAGAGCCAATTCTTGCACTACAAGCAACAGAAGAGAAAAAGTTCCACCACTCAACGAATTGGAGGAATTTCACAATCAGCCTTTTGAGGATGCCAAATTGTACAAAGAAAAGGGCAAGAAGAGACATGATGAGAAGTTAGTGCGCATACAACTGGAACCAGGGCAGAAGGTACTGTTAAACAAATCAAAAGGGTGAAATTCTTCCCATGGAAGCCAAAATCACGGTGGTCAGGTCCATTTGTGATCACCAAAGTTTTACCAAATAATAGAGCCGTTGAGATACATGATCCTGACGCTAACAAAACTTTCAAGGTTAAAAACAAGCGTGTCAAGCACTACTGGGGAGAATCATTTGAGCGACAAAAAGAAAGTGTTACACTTTCAGATCCAGCTTAACGTTCGAGAAGCCAAGTCTGGCTGACGACTTTAAACTTAGCGCTAGCAGGGAGGCAACCCATGCAATTTGTGTATATATTGTGATTTGGTGTGTTTTTATTGTTGTGTTTAATTTTTGCAGGATTAGTCATTTCAAAATGGAAGATGCTCTCGCAAATCTTCGCAAGCAATTTCCTTCTCTCCCTCAAAAATCTCTGATGAAAGTTTACAAAGCTCGCTTGGAACGGATGAGGTTACTGACAATTCACGGTGTTCCTAATGATATTCGTTGGGTAATTGAAGCACGAGTCCGATTGGCAGGTGAGTCTTCTGACTCTTTTATTTCACATCTGCCTGGTTTTGGAAGAAGCACCTATGCAAAGAAACGAAGAGCTAAGCAAATGGGTGTTTGTTTTAAATGTGCACGATTTAATTGCAACACTCGTTGTCGTTCTTTAGGAATGGTGTCTGATAATCGCGAAGACAAAATTAAATTCATTAGGGATGGCTTGAGTAAGGAGTCTTTAGATGAAATATCTTCAACTCTTGAGACGCATCCCAGTGGATATGTTCACATTGCCATTCGCAAATTACATACACAATTCCAAAAAGAAAGACAACAATTAAGTCTCGGGAATCTGACTCAAAAAGACCCTGTTTGCCAATTTATAAGAAAATTGGATGGGAAGCTTGTCCCTGACGCATAGACGTCAATCAAGCCGTTACTTTTCTTGTAAATATTATATCTCTTTGTCTTTTCTTAATAATTGTGATTTGTTTTGTTGTTTTCTTTTATTTTCTCCGACAGGATCCAGACCTTTTTGACTATCACGATTATTTCGCTACTAATCGTCCTCTGGAAGATACTTGTGCTATTTTTACTCACCCTTTTCAGGTACTATAAATTCAGCCCGTCATTGCACTTTTGAAGGCATCCAGAGTTGAGAAAGAAATACATAAAAATGGAAGCCACTTCAAGAAGACGAGTTGAAAATATCTGTGTATTTTGCGGTACTAGTGTTGGAACTAAACCACAATACATAGAAGCAGCACAAGAATTGGGTCGAGTCTTAGCTGCAAGGAATATGCACTTAATATATGGCGGAGGAAATCTTGGACTTATGGGGATCGTTTCAAAGGCTGTACAGGAAGGAGGCAGTCATGTTTTGGGAATCATCCCAAAACCCTTGGCAGAGGCAAATCTTATTGGATCATCAAACGGAGAGGAACTGATCGTGCCAGGTATGTCTGAACGACTGGTAGAAATGATTAACCGTGCTGATGCTTTTATCGCTTTGCCAGGTGGCTTGGGTACATTGGAGGAAATTTTTATAGTACTATCTTGGGCGAACCTGAACATACACCAGAAACCGCTTGGACTGCTCAACGTTGATGGATTTTATGATTTTCTTTGTGTGTTTCTTGATGATGCTCGGAGAAATGGGTTCGTGTCAAAACCTTTGAAAGAACTCCTCTTTACTGCCAGAACTGCTCCGGATCTAATAGACCAACTCATAGCCTATGAACCACAAGTTGACCCTATCCTTTCAAAGATAAATTGGTCCGAGGACGATCGTGGTAAGAGGCGTCGGATTAATCTGGATCTTAACCTTTAATTTCCTGTAGATTTCAGCTAACCAGGTACGACCTTCTTAACTCTCCTTTTACTGTTTAAGACATTGGGGACAATGTCTCATTTAGGTTTGGGGGGGGAATTAGTTGATTAGTACCTTGTTTTTAGTTTGTGTGTTGTTTTTATTTTTAGTCCAAAAATTTTCGAAAAATACAAAAAAAAATTGAAAAATTTTCAAAAATTACAAAAAATTTCTGTTTTGTGTTTTTATTTTGACTAAAAAGGTGAAATTGGTAAGAGATAGCTGAGTAAGGAGTTTCCACTCCTGAGACGTATCTCAAACCTATTTCGAAACAAGTTAATTTTTGTTTATTTCATTTTGAATTATTTAATTTGTAATTCTCCATAAAACTGACTAAAATGGATCTTCATATGCTCAGTTGACAGGTATTATCAATATGCATAGTAACATACGGACATGAGCTAAAATTGAAAAGTTTGTAATATTCAGTGCTCTAGTTTAATTGGAGGAAGCATCTCAAAAAGTGGAGTAAAAAAAAAAAAAATAAAAAAAAGCATCTAAGATCCGGGTTATTAAGTGTAAGGGTGTTTTAACACCTAGTGCCCTAAAACCAACTGGTTTGGGAGTCACTGGCCCAAAGCTCGTTACATGGATCAAGATGCTGCAAAAATATATATATCTGAAGTCTGGGTAATTAAGTCCGTAGGGGTGTCTTAACACCTGGTGCCCTAAAGCCAACTGGTTTGGGAGCCACCGACCCAAAGCTCGCTACATAGATGGAAGATATTGTATATAAATAAAAAATAGAGAAAAAAAAGAAAGAAAAAATGAGAAAAATTATTCCATTGCTAAAAAAAGGTGTGAAATCTGATAGAACTTTAGGACAAAAATATTACTCTCTTATCAACTGCACTTATGACTGTTGTGGGCAAAAATGAGTTGATTAATATTTTGTTGGCTGTGTATATGGAGAATGGTAAAAATAATCGGAGAATTTACTTATTCAGTAATTTAAAATAAACAAAACAACTAGTAACTTGGAGTAGAGTTTCACCTGATTAGTCACTAACATCTTTATTCTCTTTTCGCTTGTCTTTTTGCTTTTGTGTGCATTAGTTTTACTACCTTTTTACTTTTGTAAAATGTTTGTGGGTATCATTGCTGTAAACCCTCACGAGACTACAACTCGTCCACTAGGGACACCTAGGGGTTAAAGGCTTGTTGCATACGCTAAATGCAACCGTGATCCCTACGAAAGTGGCTTAGTTTAATTTAATTGTTTTTGTATTTTATTTTGTTGTTTTGCTCGAGGACTAGCAAAATGTTAGGTTTGGGGGTGTGATGAGCGGAAAATATATCAATATTTACCGCCCCTTTTACTTAATATTTTGTTTAGTTTCTCGGGTTTGATGAACGTTTTGATATGTTTTAGTTTATTTTGCAGATAAAATAATATCGGGTCTTAATGAAATCATTTAGGATGAAATATGGGTCAAATAAGGGCAATTATTGGACTTGATATTTTAATTTTGGAGATTGGAAACTTGAAAGGGCGTTTTGACGAAGTGCAGTTTTGGAAATTCCAGTTTTGCGCATCTGTCGTATTTTGGGCATAACTTTTTACTCAGATATCGGATTGAGCTGATTCAAGTTCCAGATTAAAGAAGACTCAAAGATCTACAACTTTGAAAGAGAAAATATTTTCGAATTCTGATGATTTCATGACCGAAATTGATGAACCATCCAGAAGTGTGTGGAGTGTAATTATTAAAAGTCATTATCAATCATTTTCAAAGCAAAATATTAATTAATAAATAATTAATAAAAATTATCAAATCACACCAAACAAGATAAGAATTAGTGGAGCAATTATGGATTTGGTGGAGTAATTAGTGGAGAAATTAATAATGGATTTGGTGGAGAAATTGATTGATGATTTGATGGTGGCAAAATTTTGCCTATAAATACCAAGCCATTTCATTTGTAAAATTCATACTTTCTTCTTGAAATTCTTAATGAATAAATAAGAAGATTGTATCTAGTTTGTTTATTTTTAGTTTTCAGTAATTAATTTCAGTTTCGCACTTTCTTTTCTTTACTTTTCAGTTTTTACTTTCCGCAATTTACTTTTACGCACAATACTTTTCTTTCTTTAATTTTTCAGTTTTTACTTTTCAGTAATGAGGAGGTAACTTCCCAGCTAGGGTGAAAGGTAATTCTTTTACTATTGCTATTTAGATTAATCTCCCTTAAATATAATATATTCACTATTTAAAATATTGACTTAAAAAGGATACCGCTATATTGGTCGGTTGGTAATTCATTTTAATCTGGTTTTAACCTGACTAATCAAGGATACCGCCATTGGTCGGTTGGTTGGTAATTAAACTTTCTTACCACTATATGGCAGGTTCATGGACAAATCTTTTTACCGCCTTAATGGCCAGTTGGACTTAATTTGACTTAATCAGGTTACCGCCTATATGGCTGGTTGGTAATGTTATCACAAGTTTATATATTATATTATGGGAGATATCTAAATTAGTAGTAGTAAAAGTAATTCCTTTTACCTTAGCATTTTATTTTATTGTAATTTACTTTTCAGTATTTACTTTACCGCATTTTTACTTTATGTCTTTTATTTTAAGTTTTTACTAGCCCTAGTTATGTGTTGTAACTAAATTAGTTATCTGGGGTTGTGATGAAATCCAATATCACCGTTTTATAAGGGTTAGATTATAGTTTGGGTAATATAAAGATTTATTTATTGAGTCTTAATCTTAATGCTTTTTCATTAATTGGCCATTAATAAAATTGATCTGGTAAATCTAAAATGAACTAGACATAGGGATTTTAGGTTTCAGCCTTAGACTCAATAGCCCACGATCTTCCTTGAGGATAGATAACCCTTTAATAGATTTCCTTACAGGATAGGAATATACCTGTCGGGCGGGGGTAGCCATAATTGGAACTTAAACTTAATGAATCCAGATAATTTGGTTGACATAGACATATGGTTCAATTGGGTTAAACTGGGTATTTGTGTCTGACCATCGACAGAGGCTCACATATAATTTAGTGTTCCAGGTTAATAAATCAATATATTACCCAACTTTAAGATAACCACTTCATCTTTAAAATGATATTGGAAGAAATCACAACCCTAGATAGTTTTTAATATTGAATTTTCTTAAAACTACTTTCGACAATGTTATTTACTTGTTTTTAAATTTAGAATCGTCACCATTTCAAATCAATCAAACAACCTGTTAGATACTAGTAATCATTTGACCTCATAAAATTAATAGATTAGATATTAAGTCCTCGTGGGATCGATATTTTTATACTACTTGAACGATACGTGCGCTTGCGTTATACGTGTGTGTTTACGCCGGTCATTTGAGAGGAACATTATCTCTATATCACTGATAATCGTTGCGGATTTACCTGTATATCCTAGAACAATAAAGTGTTTCATTATTAATGAGATATTGAGATAAAACCATAGATGTGAATAACAGAATTTATATTTTGAACAAAATAAATCTCAAATATATAACGTGACAACCAAATAGCTCAACTGATTTGATCAGATGAAACATATTGTGGCATTGATGTCGGGGACACAAATAAACAAGACTCGTATATCCACAATTTTGAAGAGTGGGTACTCAGACTAATTTGATTCTATTCAAATAAAGTCTCTACGAATCTAGTTTATGGGCAAAGTGCCTAAAACACTATTTACTTGGTAAAAGTGTAAGTGCCACCGACTGTTAGCCCTAGTTCATAGTGAAGCAAGTGGGCCCATGTTTAGCTAGGCTAGATGTGGATATGAATATTTCGTGACCTTTACGGATGTGGCATCTTGTTATGGATGTGTTTCTTTCGGAACACAAATTGGAAACCTTTAAAAGTTTCGACACGAAATAGACAAACAGATCGTCTACAGTATTATACCGTCACGGTAAGACCGTAATGGAAAATACTTAAGCAATAAGTTTCTCAATACTTGATAGAGTATAGTATTCTTTCAAAGATGACTCCTCCTGGAACACGTCATTCTGACGGTGTGTCCAAAATGAGTAACCGGATTTTGTTGGACATGATAAGGTTAATCATGAGTCGCTCTGAGCTACCATTTCCTTCAACGGATAAGCATTAACAGTGCATAACTTATTTAGAATAAGATCCATAAAAAAATATGTTTGAATGATTTCATATTAGATATGAACAGGAAAGAAACCGGGTTTCTCATTCCTGATAATTTGGGTATGCTAGGCATATGTTTGGATGATACCAAACTAGAACCCAAATTGGATAAGTGCCAATTGTAGGTTATCCAATGGAAACCATAAGTATAGTAATTATACAACTCACAAGAGAACAATTTTAATTGTTGCTCGCCATGCGGTTTTCCTAAGAGGAATACCTATATGCAGTGGTAAGTGGGAGGATAGTAAAACTTGATGAAAATCAGAGTAATATTATTCATGGCACCCATTCCTTATTGGAAAACAAATAGTTCATCAATGATGAAACTATACCATAATCTTCGAATACACAAGAACAACATATGTCGGAGAGAGTCAGAAAATAACCGGGGGAATGGGTTTCTAATCTCACCTCATAAAGATGTCTATATTTTGAGGTATACCAACTGACTACATATGAGGAAGTGATACAAGGTATCGACTCCCTATTATGACAAAGTGTCATGAGTCCGAAATGGATTCCATGTATATCAACTATGTTTAGATACTAGTTGTTGTACGCAAGGCATTGTGTGTATTGGTACCTATAAGTCTTCAAGGAAGACATACATGGATGGCAACATACCAACGTATAAAGCTAGGCTTTTAGCGGAAAGGTATCATTATCAACATTATGTTGATTTCGATTCAACATTTTACCTGTTGCCACGGTAAATCCATTTGGATAATGCTTGCTAATGCTGCATGTTTCATTTATGAAATATATCAGCTGAATAGGAAAATTGTTTTCCTGAAAAGGAAACCTTTTGGAGGATGTTTAAAATATCCTGTCGATTTTGTCGTACCAAAACTAGCAAACAAGGTTTGCAGGTTATTCGATCCATGTTTGGATTGAAGCAAGCATTAGGTTCTTTGAATTATCGTTTTGATGTAATCATAATGGTGTATGATTTAATTCAAAACGAAATGATTCTTGTGTATATAAGGAGGTTAGTGGGAGCGCACTGACAGTGGTTGTCCTATAAATAATGATAATACATCATTTCTTGGAAATGATATTCCCATAAAACAATCGGCGAAAGCTTGGCTTTCGAGAAAACTCTCTGAGAAATCGTACATTGAAAAATGCACGCGACCTGGTGTCTCATACGCTTTGAGCATAAGAAGTCACAAACAGGCCAATCCAAGTGATAGTCACTGGATTGATATTAACAACATACTAAGTATCTTAGAGATCTAAGGATGCTATCTTAAACCATGGAGAAGGATAACTTGAAGTGACTGGGTACACTGTTGCAAGTTTCACAGCTGATAAAATGACTAAAAGTCGTAAACGGTACTATACAGTTTGAATAACGGCACAGTGAGCTGGAAATCTTCCAAGCAAGATACTGTTACCGAATAAACAACAAATGCGGGTTATTGCTGCAGCTGAGGCAGCAATAGAAGCCTTCTGGGTCGATAATAAATCCTAATTGGATTAGGAATAGTTCTGTTAGCAGCTGAGCTAGGCTGCATCACAGGCTAAATAATTAATGGTGTCATCAACGATCCAGATACATACTTCGATAGTCATATGATTTGTTCGAATCATACATCGTGGCGATGTGATGATCGAATAAATCGCATCAGATGATAATCATGCGAATCCGCTGACGAAAGCCTTTTCTTAGCAACTTGAGCCAATTGTACATAGTTCGGGTGTAAGACACTCGAGTGACTGACTATAGGCCAAGTGGGAGATTGTTGGACAATTATGACCCATAGCGTCACTATTTGTACAGATCACGATGTTGTTGTACAAATTAACTATGTGACAAAGGAGATTGCTCTCTTATCATTTGTGATTAGATCACCAAGATATATAAATGATAGGAGGTCCCTATTGTTGGAGTTTCTAAGCCTCACAAGATCATTAAACAAGCATGAAACAAGTGTGAATACAACGAGGGAGTTGCGGAATACTCACAACGATCGGTTGAGATGCGACGAAGAACATTTCAACTTTCTACCTTCTGTCAAGCTCACGGCAGTCCACTATATTTCTCTTCCATTTTCAGCCTTGGTCCTCCAAGAAATCTTCAAGCTCCAAGCTTACAAAATGGATTCCAAGCTCACGAAATCACTGCCTTATCACCTTGGTATGTCTCCTAGAGTGTGCTAGCACCTTGATGATTTGCCACAAATCATCCAAAGCTTCTCCTTAGCTCTCGGTTTTGCAGAAAATAGATGGAAGAAGAAGGTCCAAGACCGTGTGAGAGAGAGGAGCATTTTTTGGCTCCAAAACCGTGAACCAGAGAGAGAAAATGAAAAATGTGTAAATTTATTTTAAATTTCCAAAAATCAATTAACATATACCACTTTTTCAATTTTCAAAAGTCAAGCAATAAATGCCCTCAACCACCAACATCAATCATTCAAGTGACAACTTGTCACATCACTCAAAGTGACATGTGATTTGAAGCTTGATGCGACTAATGATTTGACGCTTGATTTGACTTGCATGCCGCACTCGAATTCGAAATGCGAATGCCCTCGCAAATAATCTCGGGCTCGGGTTCACTAATTCCAAATTAACGAATTTTCCGTTGCGACGTAATTAAATGATTTTGCCTAGCGAAATCACTATTCACGTCGCTAACGAATTAATTCTAAATTAACTCGTTCGCCCGAATTAAAATCTAATTTTAATTCCACGTCGAAATCCAATTTCGTTTAATATATCGAATATATTAATTTATCGATTAATTCCAAATTAATCATTATATCTCTTTAATTGATATTTTATCCCAGATAAAATATCTCCGCAATTAATCCCAGATTAATTTTCTCTCTCATCAAATTAATCCCAGATTAATAAAATGCGAGTCATACATCATTGGTGAATCTTCGAGAAGCGACCCATGAGATCCCCGGATATGTTGGCAGTAAATCGGGTCGTCGGAATATCCGAACACGTAAGTACCTAGTACTACGTTTGTACCGATTTACAAGACAAGGTTGGCTTCTAGCAAAGCGTCATGCCTACCCAATTCTCCAGAAACATGCTTACAAGAATAAGCAATCTATATCAGGCGTAGTATACAGAGTATTGTGTATGTCGATCCAGTATCGGATGATCACGTGCTAGGACTGGGGCTGGAATTGTGTCTGCCCCGTACGAAGCACATGTCGGATGTCTGGCAACTAGTCTCTACTACCAATGGAATTCCGAGGGGGTCTATCCAGAGCGAAGCTGTTTCCCGTACCATCGGTAAAACACATCCTCGTATTACACTTGCATGAGTATCATATACCCAAATATATGAGAACTATGCTGTTATGCCATCATAACGCGCACAAATGTAATACTAGTCTTTTACGTATTTATCGATGTCCGATCTCGATAATACTCTGACTAGGGATAATTAATGATTTATCCTTCGTGGATTGATATTGTCTCATATCATTCTCAATCCAGGAACAAATCACATGGACCTCCTAACATTTATACATCTTGGTGATCTAATCACAAATGATAAGAGTGCAATCTCCTTTGTCACATAATTAATTTGTACAACAACACCATGATCTGTACAAATAGTGACGCTATGGGTCATAATTGTCCAACACCTATGATTTGTTCTTAGATTGAGAATGATATGAGACAGTATCAGTCCATGAAGGATAAATCATTAAATATCCCTAGTCAGAGTATTATCGAGATTGGACATCGATAATGTGTAAAAGACTAGTATTACACTTGTGCACGTTATGAGGGCATAATGTCATAGTTCTCATATATTTGGGTATAGGATACTCATGCAAGTGTAATAGGAGGTTGTGTTTTACCGATGGTACGGGAAACAGCTTCGCTCTGGATAGACCCCCTCAGAATTCCATTGGTAGTATGACTATGTGTCTATGGAAGTCTGAAATCAGGGTAGGTGTATTTGGTCTTAACCTGATACTTGCACCGCTAATACTTGCGACAATCAATATACTTTGGTTTTGGTCATCTAGGGCTTTAACCGGTTTCAGTGTACGCCTCTTCTGGGTATATCGAGAATCGTAGTGTGTTGGGTGTGATGTCGAGATGGAAGTATCACTCCAGTTATAGTGGAGATGATGGTCACGTAGGATACGGAACTCGTTCTCTTATATGCTCGAGCTATCGGGGCAGACACAATTCCAGCCCCAGGCCTAGCACGTGACATCCAATGCTGGATCGAAATACGCAATACTACTTATACTATGCCTGATATAGATCACATATTCCTATAAGGATATTTCTGGAGAATTGGGTAGGCATGGCGCTTTGCTAGAAGCCAACCTTGTCTTTTAAATCGGTACAAACGTAATACTAGGTACTTACGTGTTAAGATAGTCCGACGACCGTATCTACTGCCAAAATATCCGGGGATCTCATGGGTCGCTTCCCGAAGATTCACCGATGATGTATGACTCGCACTTTATTAATCTGGGATTAATTAGATGAGAGAGAAAATTAATCTGGGATTAATTACAGAGATATTTTATGTGAGATAAAATATTAATTAAAGAGAGAGAACGATTAATTTGGAATTAATCGATAAAAATAATATATTGGATATATTATACGAAATTGGATTTCGACGCAGAATTTAAATTAGATTTAATTCGGGCGAACGAGTTATTTTAGAATTAATTCGTTAGCGACGTAAATAGTGATTTCCCTAGGCATAATCATTTAATTACGTCGCAGCGGAAAATTCATTAATTTGGAATTAGCAAACCCGAGCCCGGGATTGTTTGCGAGCGCATTCGCATTTCAATTCGAGTGCTGCATGCAAGTCAAATCAAGCGTCAAATCGCTAGTCGCATCAAGCTTCGAATCATTAGTCACTTTGAGTGATGTGACAACTTGTCACTTGATTTGATTGATTGATGTGATTGATGTTGGTGGTTGAAGGCATTTATGTTTGACTTTTAAAAAAAGAAAAGTTGGTATATGTTTATATGTTTTTTTGAAAACAAATATCAATTACACATTTTTTCATTTCTCTCTCTTGGTTCACGGTTTTGTAGCCAACTTTTTCTCTCTCTCTCTCTCGACAAAAAAGCTTCTTCCTCTTTTGTTTTTTCTGGTTGGACCGAAAAAATGGAGAAGCTATGGAGATTTGTTGCAAACCTTCAAGGTGCTAGCACACATAGAGTTATCCTACGGTGATAGGGCAGTAATTTCGTGAGCTTGGAAACCATTTTGGAAGCTTGGAGCTTGAAGAGATTAATGGAGGACCATGACCGATTTTGAGGAGCAAAACAGTGAGTTTGCCGTGAGCCTTGGAGCCTCTCAAAGGGCATAAAAAGTTTTGTTCTTCGTAGGATCCAATCCGATCATTGTGAATATGATTCCGCCATTCTCCTTTGTTGTATTCACTTGTTTCATTCCTTAAAATGATCATTGGGACTTAATAGAAACCCAACACACCGGGCTCTAGAACCGAGCCAGATTGGTCAGGTTCTGGGAGAGATTCAGTTGGGCTAATGGGCACGGGCTTAGATATGAGGCTTGGTTCAAGGCCCGCATGGATGGAGGAATGGCTCGCCATGGTTTCAGGGATCGGGGAATGGATGGGCTCGGAGTCTTGACTGATCTCGAGATTTTGGTCATCCTTGGCGGGTTTATGCAGATCACGATAAACTTCCTCCAAATAGATCTCTCCCTTGCATATTTTGACAACGTTGCAGACCATTTCCAAGTCCACTTCAGGTTGTAGTGTCCCGAATATCCTAATACAGCTCTTCATTCCTTTAACTTTCGCTTCTTCTTTGGCAGATTCCAGTTGACCAAGCTCATCAGCCTCCATCCTTCTCAAATCTTCATACAACTTCTCCAGCTTGTCCGACTTGTCTTTCAACATTTTTTCTGAGGAAGCCAGTTGCCACTTCAAGGATTTGACATAATCAGTTAGGCGAGTAGCCTTAGACTTGGCGTCATCTCTCTCCCTCTTCATGAAATTCGAGGCCCTAAGGAGGGAGGCTGCCATGGTCTGTGCTTCAGCTTCAGACTGCTTGAGGCCACGGTTCTCCAAATTGAGCCTATCATTCTCGCCATTGATTTTTTCCAATTGTTTAGTCAATTCCCGCTCTCGCTCAGTCAGTCGACTTTGAAGCCTTTATGTTTGGCCCCCTTCTGAGAATGTGCTGACAATCAGGTCCCGATTGAGGTCGCTACCGTCAGAAACAGGCGCTTCTCCAATCTTGGTAGACCTTTGTCAAAGGTGTTTGAAAAACTGAAGATGCAATGACTCATAGAACCCTTAGAGCCTAAACCAATTCCAAACCCTGTGCCACCCGACCTCGACCTAAGCTTATATTGTCACTTCCATCAGAGAAAATGCCATGAAACTGACAATTGCACCCGCCTTAGGCATGAGATCCAAAACCTCATTGACGCTCATAAGATACCTGACCCAGAAAGAGAACAACCCAACACCCACAGAAACCCTCTACCCAACTACCACTCCGTTCCGCCACCCACCTACATGATTTGCTCTGGCCTACCCGAAAACATTTTCCTCCAAAAAATCAACCACCAAGCCTTTGACATGGAGATATGGGGCAGCAGTAGTGAAGATGAAACGGGGCATGGGATAGATTCCTGGGAAAACTTCTCGAGCAGTGACAAAGAGAAGAATGAATAGAAAGAATAACTACTGCAGTCGGAGAATCTAACGCTCAAAGAAACCAAGAAGACTGAATAAGACAATGTTGTAGATGACGAAGACGTTTATTTTTGTAATCCTGCATTTATTAGTCATAAAGACATTGTTTTGCTTACTTGCTCAATTTTTTTTTAGTTTACATCAAAACATGCGTGACATGAGCGTATTTGACATTAATTCGAAAAAGACAAAGACATTTAATATTGGTACATTAGAAAACCCCCAAGGGAATTTTAATTGCAAATGAGAAGCAGAATAGAATTGACATAAGGAAATTGTAAGCAGACCCATGAGGCGACCAAAGACATTAATAGGCGAAGGGCGCCAAAGAGCACAAGGAAGGCCTAACCCATCGGAATAGGGAATGCATTCACGCATATATGCATACACGTCATATACATGCAATTTTTGTTTTGTGTTTACAGGCCTTGAAGAAAAGGTAGAGCGGCGAGAATGAGCAACTCAAGAATGGAGAACAACATTGAGGATGAGGATGGATCAGGGGGCGAAGTGCCACACCACATTATCAGCAGTTAAATCAAGAATCCCAGAGGTCGATGCACCTCATCCATAAAAAAGAGAAAAAAAAAAAGAAGAAAAAAAGAGGAAAAAAAACTCCTCAGCGGATCGAAGAGCCAAGATGACCAAAGCAACATCAACTCAACTAGTAACGGTTCGAAAATGAACCACCTCTCATCAGTAACGGTTCAGAAATGAACCACCATCAGTAACGGTTCAGAAATGAACCACCTAACATCTGTAACGGTTCAGAAATGAACCATCTCTCATCGGTAATGGTTTGGAAATGAACTACCATCAGTAAAGGTTCGAAAATGGACCATCTCATATCTATAATGGTTCAGAAATGAACCACCATCTCATATCAGTAACGGTTCGGAAATGAATAATCTCTCATCAGTAAAGGTTCAGAAATAAACCACCTCACATCAGTAACGATTCAGAAATGGACCATCATCTCACATCAGTAAAGGTTCGGAAATGAACTATCTCTCATCAGTAACGGTTCAGAAATGAACCATCTCACATTAGTAACGGTTCGGAAATGAACCATCTCTCAATAGTAATGGTTCGGAAATGAACCACCTCACATCAGTAATGGTTCATAAATTGACCACTATCTCACATCAGTAACGGTTCAGAAAGGAACCATCTCTCATTAGTAACGGTTCAGAAATGAACCATCTCACATCAGTAACGGTTCAGAAATGAATCATCTCTCATTAGTAATGGTTCAGAAATAAACCACCTCACATCAATAACGGTTCGGAAATGGTCCACCATCTCCCATCAATAACGGCTCGAAAATGAACCATCTCTCATCAATAACGGCTCGAAAATGAACCACCTCACATCAGTAATGGTTCAGAAATAGACCACCATCTCACATCAGTAATGGTTCGGAAATGAACCATCATCTCATATCACTAACGGTTCGGAAATGAACACTCATCTCACATCAGTAACGGTTCAGAAATGAACCATCATCTCATATCAGTAACGGTTCGTAAATGAACCATCGTCTTACATCAGCTCAGTTCGGTAATGAATCCTAGAGATCGCAGCATCTTGCATGGATGAACCTTAGGTGTCGCAGCACCTCATCACCAAATCAACTCAATTCGAAGCATCTCGCAAAGAAGCAGGTAAGTACGACAGCCGACAAACCAGGCAAGTAAAAAAAATGCATCCATAACTTTTATAGGGTTGTCACTATCACACACTGTACAAGCCCCATCAAAGTGGGGGCGACTGTAGACACTTTATTTTTTTTACATAAAGCCCAGTGATGAGCCTCGTATGGAGGCATTACTCGATATGTCGTGGAAGTCAAGGGAAACGAATGCCGGAAGGGAAAATTCAAAAATTAATACCTTATCAAAGTTAACTCATTTGTTTAGCCTCGGGCTCACTTGATTGATCTATATTTTATATCTTAGCCTCGGCCCAAAAAACCCCGCAACCAATAAAAGCCCATACACCTATACACACCCATCCTCAACCCATGCAACCCTTTTAGGCCCACAAGCCCAATCCAAAACAATTTAATCACATGCAAAACACATGTCAAATCCAATCAAATCACCTTCCAAATTTAAAAATGTTTTGAATCAAATCCCCACCAAAATTACAAAATTCTTTCCATAAATAACTTAATAAAATACATCCCTATTTTACATGATTTATTTCCTTACAAGACAAAACCCTAAGCACAACCCTAACCCTAGCACACAATTATAAAAAGATAACCCAACCAAACCCTGGATGGCTCCTTTTTTCCGTAGACAACTCACGGCCTCTCACTCTTCATACACTTTCGGCATAAATCAAAAACACAAACCCAAAGGCCTAACACTATTTCACGGCATTCACCAAATACAAAAACCCTAACAACTCACGGAAAAAAAAAACATAAATCCTAAGACAACTCTTTCGCCTCTTTCCTAACACATACAAACGGACCAAACAAGAAACCCTAAACTCACACAGACCACTCACCCAAAACGGATACACAAAGCAGAACACTCTCTCACTCATATCTCTCTCTCATTCGGTAACACAACATTATATTCTCTCTCATTTCAACATGTCACAGCACAGCTCTCTCATCTCTCGGCAGTAATAAAAATACAGACATTAGACACTGCCACACAAAACACAATATCCCTTCTTCACACAAGCTCACCTTCAACCGACCATAAAACCATACAATAAGCCACCAATAATCACTCAATAACCATAATATCTCTCTCGGCACAGACCATACACCTTGCTCATCAAATACAAGCAACGCACACGTGAACAAAAAGAACAAAAACTTAGAACACTTTTGAGGCTACGCCTTGCATGCCGACAAACACAAAAACAATGAACCCTAAAGACCTCCACTGACCAAAATAAACAACAAAAGACAAACCCTTCACTGACAGCACTAAGCCGAGGACCCAGCTCACTCTCGTCTTCTTTCATGTAATACACAAACCAAGCCTTCCACCGAGTCCCCACTAAAAAAATGAAAACCCTCACCGAATAAACAATAAACACAGCAGGCCAATGACCGTAACAACACAAACCAAAGTAGCCAACAACCACACGAATGAAAGAGCCCATTGGCCGACAAAAAAAAAGTCCAGAAACAGCCCATCTGACCACGGAAACACACTTGAAAACAGTCCAAAAAAATCATCCCAAAACAAGCCCAAAAAACTGTAGAAAAATAGTAGCAAAAAAAAGAGAAAACACCAGCTCAAAACTGCAAAACATTGAACAAAAGTGTTGAACCAGTGAATCAGAAAAGACGCGGAGCATTAACCTTTCCGGCGAAATCTCAACGCCCTTCCGAGAAGCGACTTAGAAGGTAACGCCCTTAATATTCATTTTGTTATCCCGGACATGGCATGCTTGGTTGGATGTGGAATGCGTCCAGCCGGGCATGAGAGATCCCACACTAACGGCCAAGTCCCTTAGTCATATTTGATTTATTTAATATTTTTGTTATTTATTTTTTTGTTCATTTACTGTCTGTGTTTATTATTCCGCTATTTACTTTCCGTTTGTTATCCATTATTTATTTATTTACCGCTAATTATTAGTGCGCATGGCTATTTACATTGGATTGAAGGTCCCCCCATTTGCAGGAAATGTCTAAGGGTAGCCTTTACCATGATATTTCGCTGCGCCGGACAAGGCATGCTTGGTTAGATGTGAAATACGTCCAACCGGGCATACAAGATCCCATATAGATGTCGGCCAAGTCTCTTGGTCGCATCTCTTTTATTTTATTCCGTAATTCATTTCTTCTTGTGTCCGTTAGTTATTTATTCATCGTTATCATTTAGTGCGCATGGGCTACTTACATCAGATTAAAGGTCACCCTATTTGCGGGAAATGCCTGAAGACAACCTTTACCATGATATTTTGCTGCGCCAGACGAGGTGTACTTGGTTGGATGTGAAATACGTCTAACCAATCATACGAGATCCCATATAGATGTCGGCCAAATCTCTTGGTCGCATCTCTTTTTCTTTTATTCCGTTATTCATTTCTTGTTGTTCCTTTATTATTTATTTATCGTTATTTAGTGTGCATGGGCTACTTGCATCGGATTAAAAGTCACCTTATTTGGGGAAATGCCAGAAGGTAGCCTTTCCATGATATTTCACCACGCCCGACGGGGTATGCTTGGTTGGATGTGAAATACGTCCAACCGGGCATACGAGGTCCCATATAGATTTATCGTATTCATCATCGCGCATTTCCTTTGTGTTATTTATTTAGTTATACGCCTTTCAATTGCTTTGTAGTTATTGCTTCGTATTCATTCCATTAGTTATCTTTATTTATTCTACCGCATGACTTCATGTTTATTTCCATGATTGGTGTGGTTAATGCTTGAGTGTTGCCTTTTGTGGTATATCGGATGGAAACCCATACATAAATTGTGTTGAATCTGAATGGATGGTAGTGCGGTCTGTACTTGAGAAATATTCATGCATGTGTTTATGTCATTGTAGATGTCAATTTTATAATCCTGTTCGAACGCGTTTCCGAAAACTACATGAACGCATGCATTCTACCTCACTCTGTTCGAACGCGTTCTCGAACGCTACATGAACGCACACACACTAGACAGACTCTTTCATCATATTTTATGCATGTTTGCCTCTTTGGTTATTTCTTTTTGCATCATGTGTTTACTTATCTCTCTTTAATATTAACGCTTTTTCTGTTATTATTAATTTACATTATTGTGCTTCTTTTTTTAATATATTTATGGTGTGCAAACTTGTATATTATTTGAATTATCTTGCATGTGTTGCATAAGACTTGGTTATATCATTGCGTAAACACGTTCATTACAACTGGCATAAGTAAGAGACCATTTCGAACCCAACGGTTTGAGGTCTTCCCTTGCGAGGGGTGAGTGCAGCCTTAAATCATTTCCCAGATCATACAGGGTGGCGACTCCTTTATTTTCCGATTTAGTCCCCCACGGGCTTCTCCGTACTCCTAACGGGCCGCGAGCCCGGACTACGTCGCCCCATCTTTATGCCTGTGCCCACAATTTTGTATATAGTTTTCTTTAAATTTCATTTTTGTAATTAATTTTATTTACTTTATGTAATAATAATTTACTCTCTTTACTTTATCAGTTTTTACTATTCAGCAATAAGGAGGAAACTTCCCCCTGTTACGTTGAAATGTTAAACTTTTATTATTGCTATTTAGATTAATCTCCCTTAGTTATAATATATTCACCATTTAAAATTTGACTTAACAAGGATACCGCTATATTGGTCGGTTGGTAATCAATTATAAACTGGTTTTAACCTGACTAAGCATGGATACCGCATGGTTGGTTAGTTGGTAATTACCGCCTTTATGGCTGGTTTATGGATAAATAATGATACCGCATTTATGGTCGGTCAGACTTAATTTGACTTAATCAAGTTACCGCCTTTATGGCTGGTTGGTAAATCACACAAGTTATTATATTATATTAAGGGAGATATATAAAATAGTAGTGATAAAAGTAGATCCTCTAGCCATAGAATTTTTATTTTATTTTATTTTTCTTTATTTACTTTCCAGCATTTTACTTTATGTCTTTTATTTTTAAGTTTTTACTAGCCCTAGTTATGTATCGTAGCTAAGCCCGTTATCTGGGGTTGTGATGAATTTTAATATAACCGGTTTATATGGGTTTATTTTATAGTTTGGGTAATTTAAAGTTTTACTTATTAACTCTTAAGCTTAATGCGTCATGTTAACTTGCTATTAATAAGATTGATCTGGTAAATCTAAAATAAACTTGACAAAGGAATTTTAGGTTTCAGCCTTAGACTTAATAGCCCACGATCTTCCTTAAGGATAGATAACCCTTTAATAGATTTCCATACAGGATAGACATATACTTGTCGGGTGGGGGTAACCACAATTGGAACTTAATCTTAATGAATCCAGGTAATTTGGTTGACATAGACATATGGTTAAATTGGGTTATACTGGGTATTTGCATCTGACCATCGACAGAAGCTTTTGCATAATTCCGTGTTCCGGGTTAGTAAACCGATATATTACACAAAAGTAAAATAACCACTTCATCTTTAAAAAGATATTGGAAGAAATCACAACCCCGGATAGTTTTATAAATTTGAATTTCCTCAACCTACTTTCAGGTAATTTTATTTACTTGTTTTTAAATTTAAAGTCATCACCCAGTCAATCAATCAATATGTTAGATATTAGTAATCATTTGGCCTCATAAAAATTAATAGCTTAGGTTTTAACTCCTCGTGGGATCAATACTTTTATACTACTTGAACGATACATGTGTTTGCGTTATACGCGTGTGATTTCGCACCGGTCACGGGGTGGCTGGCTAGATCACTGTCGTCTGGGACCAGAAGTTCGATATCATCAAGAATGAACTATGTTTCCCTCAACTCTTGTAGATCCTCCTCTGTCATGGATGAGACTCGATCTATGTCAAGACCTTCAAAGTTTAGCTCTGGTCGGCGAGGCTCGGGCCGGACGACTCTTCTTTAGTGGCCATGGACGTCCCTATTGATCGGTGGTAAACACACACGTAAGGCATTAATTTATGAAGTTAAATATTTACAAGTATCTAACTGATTGGATGGTGTTTTTGTCTGAAAATAAGTAAAAAAATAGTGCGAAAGTAAATTTAAGGAAAATTCAATATTAAGAAACTATCCAGGGTTGTGAATCCTTCCAATATCTCTTAAAGATGAAGTGATTATCTCATGTTTGTGCAATATATCGGTTTATTAACCTGGAACACGAAAGTATGCAAAAGCCTCTAACGATGGTCAGATGAAAATGCCCAATTAACCCAATTAATCATATGTCTATGTCAATCAAATTACCTGAATTCATTAAGATTAAGTTCCAATTGTGGCTACACCCGCCCTAAGGTGAGATCATGAGATATTGAGTCTAAGACTGAAACCTAAAATTCCTTTGTCAAGTTTATTTTAAGTTTACCAAATCAATCTTATTAGTGGCCAGTTAATAAGAAGCATTAAGCTTAAGACTCAATAAATAAACCTTTATATTACTGTAGGCATTGCATTTCTGCATGTGAAACCCGAAGATGAGTCTCAGTTGGAGGCACTACCTTTTTAGTTAAGGATATTGCGGGAAACGGAGGTCGGAAGGGGAAATTCAGAATAAGTACGTCATCAGATTCATTTCGCAAGTTCAATGTCTTCGTTAGTGCTGCGTTCGTTACTTCGTTCGAACATCAAGCAGATTGCGGGCGTTTGTGTAGCGTTCGAATGGGCGTTCGAACGGTATCGGTATTTCTGGTTTTGCTACTAGCCTCGCACCCCAGCCCAATTAGCCCCCTAAAGCCCATAAAACACATCCCAATTAATAAAACACACTTAAAACACATGGGAAATTAAATTAAATATTAATTAGATAATGTAATTAAATAAAATAATTAATTAAGTCATATACCAAATTAAATAAAACAAATAAAATCTAAATAATCACCTACCAAAATAATAAAAATACTTACACAAATTAAAGAAATTGCATGCCTAATAAAGATAAATCAAATATATTATATACCAAACTTAACAAATATCATGCCTAATTAAAATCAATCATAACAAATTAAATATTTTGTATTCCTAATCTAGCCAAGATTTGTCCCCCCTCAATCTAATCATTTCCTTGTTGAATACCAAATCAAATCCTCCTTTTAATGCCAAAATCCCTTCCTTGTGAGACAATGAGTAGCCCTAACCTTTCTCTATATAAACAACCCCTAACCAAGACATGCATTCCCCTAGCTCATACACAAGACTTACACGAAAATCACAACACCAAGAACCCTAGCCACTCACAGCAATAGCAAGAAGCACAAACAAAACTCTTCTCTTCATCTCTACTTCTTTGGCCGAGAATACCACTATCCTCCATCCCCTCCATTGCCGAATTTAACAGCCATTACAACCACCAATACAGCCCTTAACCACCACTGAAAACCACCTCCATAAACTCCCCACACATCACCGAAAATACACCCCCAAAACAGCAGCCAAATCCTCTTAAAACAGTCCCTAAAATCCTCAAAACAGTAACATAAAAACTGCATTCATAATCCTTAAGATAATCACACATGACTAAACTAAAAACCCACAAAAAACACTCGGAACAGTCCGTTGAAACGTCAAAACAAGTGACCTGAACAGTGAGAAGCAAAACAGAGGCCGAACAGCAGCAGAACGGAGACCAAACAGCAAGGAAAACAGCAAAACAGTGAGCTAGGACGCTAAACCAGTGAACCGGAGAAGTTGAGGAGCCTTACCCTTCCAACGTCCGTGAAACGCAAGCCTGAAAGTTGGCAAAAAGGTTAGACCTGAGGGTATTTTCCACACTCGTTTTCTGTTTTATTTGTATTATTTATCGAGTATTGCCTGCATTATTGTTATGTTGAAATGCAAGTTGTGGCCCTTGAGTAGATAAATATGCATGTGAATTTAGAAGCATGATACTCTTGGAAATAAGTGTTACTTAAAATTGATTAAATTATTACATAAATCCTTTCATTACAAGTGACATAAGTAAGGGACCATTCCGAACCCAACGGTTTGAGGTCTTCCCTTGCGAGGGGTGAGTGTGGCCTTAAATCTCATTTTCCCGGTTCACACAGGGTGGCGACTCCATTATTCTCCGGTTTAGTCCCCCGTGGCTACTTCGTACTCCCAACCGGGCCGCGAGCCCGGGACAGCATGAGTCGCCCAGTTTCTGTGTCCCATAATTACCCAAGACAAAAAATAACCACTTATATAACGGTGATATTTGAATCATCACAACCCTAGATAAGGGATTTAGTTACCACACATATCTAGGAATATTAAAAACATAAATAAAGTAAATGACATAAAGTAAAACTTGAAATTAAAAAGGTAAATACAACAATAAAGAAAATGTTGGGGTTAGAGGATCCACTTTTATTACTTCAAATTTAGATATCTCCCTTATTATAATATATAAACCTTGCATGACATTACCAACTGACCATATAGGCGGTATCCTGATTAAGTCAGAATTATGATTAATTCCAACCGACCATAAAGGCGGTATCCCATTAAGTCGGGTTAAAATCAATTTAATTAAGTCCAACCGAAGATTAAAGCGGTATCCCATTAAGTCAGGTTTTAAAATAGTTTATATATTATAATTAAGGGAGATTAATCTAAATATTAGTAATAAAAGCTTAACCTTTCACCCCAGCAGAGGGGAGTTACCTCCTCATACTTTAAAGAAAAATAAAGAAAGTATTATTGCATAAAATAAAAATTAAATACAAGAAAGCTGTAAATAAAAAAAAAAGATACAATCTTCTTCGTATTCTTAAGGAAATCCCCAGAAGAATGTATGGAAGTTTCAAATGAATTTGGCCTCAATTTATAGGTAAGGGTTTGGTCCACGCGTCGCAACGCGCCGTTGATTCAACACGATGATGACACGTGGCTGTCGGTAGAATTATTGGCTCGGTGTCGCGATGCGTGAAGGCTTGCGCATCGCGATGCTGACGTAAGCAATGATGTGTAGTGTCGGCAGTATTGGGATGATGACACATGTCCGGCGTATGATAGCAGGTTTACTGTAAGTTTGACACGTGGCTGGCGCATGATAGCAAGTGCATATGATAGCAATCTTCTATGATGTTGACATGTGGCCGGCGCATATTAGCAGTTGTGATGCAGAACTGTTGCGCGTCACGATATATATTTCCAATTTTGCCCTTTTTGTCCATTTTTCACTGTTTTAGCCCCGATTTGATTCCAGTGAGTCATGTAACCTTATTTATCTACAAAATACACAAAACACATCAAAATATTCACAAAACTCAAGAAACTATACAAAATATTAAGTTAAAGGGACGGTAAAGACTGATATATTTACCGCTTATCACACCCATAAACCTAACATTTTGCTAGTCCTCGAGCAAAACAACAAAATAAAATACAATAAACAACTTTAAAATAAAATTAAACTAAGCCACTTTCGTAGGGATCATGATTGCATTTAGCGTATGCAACAAGCCTTTAAACCCCTCGGTGTCTCTAGTGGACGAGTTGTAGTCTCGTGAGGGATTACAGTGACGATACTCACAAACGTCAAATGCACTCAAAAGCAAAAAGATTAAACAAGTTAGTGACTAAACAAGTGAAACTCTTATCCAAGTAAATAGATATTTTCGTTCTTTCTAAATCATCAAATAAATAAATTCTCCGATCATTTTTACCATTCTCCATATACACAGCCAACAAGGTATTAATCAAATCATTGTGCCCACAATATTCTTAGCAATGGATTTTTTCTGATTTATTTATTTATTTATTTATTTATTTACAACATCTTCAATCCATGTAGCGAGCTTTGGGCTAGTGACTCCCAAGCCAGTTAGCTTTAGGGCACTAGGTGTTAAGACAACCTTACAGACTTAATTACTCGGATTTCAGATATCTTTCTCTTTTTTTATATATAACATCTTCAATCCATGTATCGAGCTTTGGGCCAGTGACTCCCAAGCCAGTTGGCTTTAGGGCACTAGGTGTTAAAACACCCCTACTGACATAATTACTCAAATTCTCATATGTTTCCTTTTTTTCCATCATTTTTTTAGATGCTTCCTCCAATTAAACTAGAGCACTGAATATTACAAGCTTTTCAATTACAATCCATGGTCGTATGTCACCAAGCATGTTGATAATACCTGTCAACTGAGCACTTGCAGATCAAACTTAGTCAGTATTATAGAGAATTCACAAATTAAATAATTCAAAAAATAATAAACAAAAATTAACTTGTTACGAAATAGGTTGAGATACGTCTCAAGAGTGGAAATACCTTACACAACTATCTCAAACACCATTCCACATGATTAGTCAAGTTAAAAATACAAAAACAAAATATATATTTTTTTTATTTTTTTGAATTTTTGAATTTTTGAAAATTTTTAACCAAAAACAAAGCAAAAACAACACAACGGAAAAAATAAAAATAAGATACTAATCAAATATTCCCCTCCCCCAAACCTAATTGAGACATTGTCCCCAATGTCTAAAAAGTAGAAGAAGAGTTTAGAAGATCGTACCTTATTAGCTGAAATTCTACATCTAACAAGAAAATTAAAGGTTAAGATCCAGATTTGTCCGACGCTTCTTATCACAATCATTATCGGACCAGTTTATCTTGGAAAGGATAGGGTCAATTTGTGGTTCAAAGGCTAAAAGTTGGTCAATTAAATCATGGACAGTCCTGGCAGTGAAGAGGATATCTTTTACAGGTTTTGACACGAAGCCATTTCTTCAGGCATCATCAAGAAACACACAAAGAAAGTAATAAAATCCATCAGCATTAAACAGTCCAATTGGTTTCTGGTGTATGTTCAAGTTCGTCCAAGATAGCAGTGTAAAAATTTCCTCAATTGTGCCCAAGCCACCTGACAAAGTAATAAAAGCATCAGCATGGTTAATCATTTCAACAAGTCGTTCAGACATACCTGGCACGATGCATTCATCTTTGTTTGATGGTCCTATAAGATTCGCCTCTGGCAAATGTTTTGGGATGATTCCCAGAACTTGACTACCTCATTAGTGTAGGTACTTTTAAATGTATCCCATTAGTCTAAGATTACCACCACCATATATTAAGTGCATATTCCTTTCAGCTATGACTCTACCCAATTCATGTGCTGCCTCAACGAACATTGGTTTAGAACCAACACTAGTACCGCAAAACACACAGATATTTACAATTCGTCTTCTTGAAGTTTCTTTCATTTTTTTTATGTATCTCTGTCTCAAATATGGATGTCTTCAATAGTACAATAACGAGCTGAATTTATAGAACCTGAAAAATGGTGAGTAATAATAGCACTAGTACCTGCCAAATAATAATTATTAGCTAAAAGGTAAAATAAATCGTGGAAGTCAAAAAGTCTAGATCATGTCGACAAAAATAAAAGAAAATATCAAACCAAATCTCAATTATTAGTTAAAGACAAAGAGATAATAATATTTACATGAAGATATTTACATGAAGTAACAGTTTGATTGACATATAGGCGTCAGGGACAAGCTTCCCATCCAATTTTCTTATAAATTGGCAAACATGGTCTTTTATAGTCAGATTTCTGAGACTTAATTATTGTCTTTCTTTTTGAAACTATGTATGTAACATGCGAATCGTGTGATACATATATCCACTGGATACGTCTCAAGAGTCAATGATATATCATCTAAAGACTCCTTACTCATGCCATCCCTAATGAATTTAATTTTATCTTCGCGGTTATCAGACACAATTCCTAAAGAACGACAACGAGTATTACATGTCATGCGTACACATTTATAGCAAACATCTAATATTTTAGCTATTCTTTTCTTAGTGTAGGTACTTTTTCCGAAACCAGGCAGATATGAAATAAAAGAGTCAGAAGACTCACCTGCCAATCGGACCCATGCTTCAATTAACCAATGACTTTCATTAGGAATACCTTTGATCATCAGAAGTCTCATTCGTTCCATGCGAGCTTTGTAGACTTTCATCTGAGAGTTTTGAGGAAGAGAAGGAAATTGCTTGTGAAGATTTGCGAGAACGTCTTCCATCCTGAAATGTGACTTTACCTAAAAAAAATTAAACACATAAAAATAAAACACACCAAATCTGAATATATATACAAATTTAATGGGTTGCCTCCCTACTAGTGCTAAGTTTAACGTCGTCAGCTAGACATGACTGCCCGAACGTTATGTTGGATCTGAAAGTGTGACACTTTCTTTTTGTCGCTCAGGTGATTCTCCCCAGTAGTGTTTGACACGCTTGCTTTTAACTTTGAATGTTTCATTAGACTTTTGATCATGTAACTCAACGGTTCTATCTGGTAAAATTTGAGTGATTAAGAATGGATCTGTCCACCGTAATTTTAACTTCCCAGGGAAAATTTTCAACCTTGATTTACTGAACAATACACATTGCCCCAGTTTCTGTTGTATGCCCACTAAATTATCATCATGTCTCTTCTTGGCCTTTTCTTTGTATTTTTGGCATTCTCAAAAGGCTGTATGTGAAATTCCTTCAATTCATTGAGTTGGTGGAGTCTTTTCTCTTCTGTTGCTTGTAAATCTAGATTTAACTTCTTCAGTGCGCATCACACTTTATCTTCATGATCCACAGGAAGATTACATGCTTTATGTTTTTCAGTGGAACTTTGCATTGCATCGTAGTTATAGACGGTATTAGTTATCACATCAAGTCTGAAACATTCCTCATTCTTTTCATCATTCGGGAATTCCATGGCTTTGAAAATATTGAATGTTACTTATTGGTCATGTACCTTCATGGTTAGTTCACATTTTTGTACATCAATGATGGTTCGATCTGTAGCCAAGAATCGTCTCCCGGGGATGATGGGTACGTCTTCATCTTCCTCAATGTCAAAGACAGTAAAAACTGCTGGGAAAATGAATTTGTCAATTTTGACCAGCACATCTTCAATTACACCTCTCGAAAATGTGAGCATTCTATCAGCAAGTTGAAAAGAGATTGAGGTGGGCTTTACTTCTCCAATCTGCAGTTTCCTATAATTGGAAAAAAGGCATTAATAGCACCTAAATCACACAAAGCCTTACCGAAGTTGTGTTCTCCTATGGTGCAGGGGATAGTGAAACTGCTAGGATATTTCAACTTTGGGGTAAGCTTCCTCTGAATGATGGCGCTGCATTCTTTTGTCAATGTTATTGCCTCGTAATCTCCTAATCTTATTTTTCGTGACATGATATCTTTCATGAATTTTACATAGCTGGGCATTTTTTCCAACGCTTCTGCAAAAGGAATGTTGATATGCAGCTTTTTGAAGATCTCCAGGAATCGAGCAAACTACTTATCCAGTTTTTTTTTCTAGAGATGCTGTGGAAATGATGGAGGTGGAGTAAATCTTTCTCGATCATTTGCTTTTGTTTCTCTTTCCTTCATCTGTCGATCTAGTTCGCTACTTGCTTTTGGAACTTCCTCACCAGTTTCCTTAACTCCAACATCTTTGTTGATCTCAGTACCGCTTTTCAAAGTGATGGCATGACATTGCTCATTCCCTATGTTCATTAGATTTGGTTCTATGTTGCTAGGAATGGTACCTTGCGGTCTGTAACTCTGAGCATTAGCCAGTTGTCCCAATTGATTTTCTAGTGCTTTAATAAAAGCTGAATGGCTTTGAATTAATGTTGCTTGGGATTGAAACATATCATCAAATTTGGCTGCTTGAGAGTCGTATTTTTCTTCTAGCTTTTTGAACATCTCTGCAAACAAATCTTCTATTTCTGGCTTTTTTCATACTTCTGGCCATTGTTCTGCTGTTGGAATCCTGGTGGTGGATTGTTCATTTGCCCTGAATTGTTGCTCTATATGAAATTGGGATGATTTCTCCACCCTGGATTGTATGTGTTGGAATATGGATTGTTCCAATGTCTGTCGAAATTGCTGACATAGTTCACCGTCTCATTATGTAGGTTGTATAATTCTGCCTCTGGTGCTCCTCATATGGTGAACTTGTGGATACAACATTAACCTTTATGCTAAGAGTTTCCATGAGTTTGCATATTTGATCCAGATTGGCATTTATTGATGTGTTCGCTCCAACTTCATAAATTCCTGCAATTCGTTGAATCATGCTCATTTCAGTTGGCCACAAAGAATTTCTATTAGCCATTTCATCGATTAGGTCTCAGGCTTGATCTTCTCATTTAGCCATTAAAGCTCCTCCAGTAGCAGCATCTATTGTGGTTCTCATTAGTCCAGAAAGTCCATTGTAGAGGGCTTGGACTTGTAGCCATTTTACAATCTCATGGTGGGGATATTTCTGGAGTAACTCCTTGTATCTTTCCCAAGCTTCGCAGAGGGATTCTGAGTTATGTTGCACAAAGGATGTGATGTCATTCCTCAGCTTTGCAGTTCTGGCTGGGGGAAAGTACTTTGTAAGTTATTTGGTGGCAAGAGTGTTCCAAGTTGTGATGGAACCTGCTGGTGGTGAATGTAGCCAAGCCTTAACTCTGTCTTTCAAGGAAAATGGGAAAACAAGCAGTCTCATTGCTTCTTCAGCCACTCGGTTGTAATTGAATATGCCGCAAACTTCCAAAAAGTTGCTGATGTGGACATTAGGATCTTCAGTTGCATTCCCCCCAAACTGAACTGACTGTTGTATCAACTGGATGCATGTTTTGATATCACACGCATTTACTGGTAAAGGATGAAGTACAATGCATGAAATGAAGCCATCAACAACTGGAATAGTTCTATCTCGAATGGGAATTGGTGGTGCAAATTCCAACGGTTCAGGTTCCATGTTGATCAGTGCTTCTTGACCTTCTCGTATTTCCCTTCTTAACTGTCTAATGGTTCTTTAAATTTCTGGGTCAAACGGAGGAATTTCAAATCTTCTGGTTCATCTCATGTAGTGTTTGAGAACTTGAAACACAAGAAAACAGAAAATATAAGTAAAAACAAATTAGATATAGGTAAAGGTATCTAACCCCAAAATTAATAGTGAAAGATAGATAAGTCCCCGGCAACGGCGCCAAAAACTTGATCGGAGGTAAACACACACGTAACGCAAGCTCACATTTCGCTCAAGTAGTATAAAATGTATCGATCCCATGAGGACTTAATACCGAAGCTATCAATTTATGAAGTTAAATGTTTACAAGTATCTAATTGATTGGATGGGGATTTTTGTCTGAAAACAAGTAAATAAAACAGTACGAAAGTAAATTTAAGGAAAATTCAATATTCAGAAATAATCTAGGGTTGTGAATCCTTCAAATATCTTTAAAGATGAAGTGATTATCTCATATTTTGCAATATATCGGTTTATTAACCTGGAACACGAAAGTATGCAAAACCCTATGTCGATGGTCAGATGCAAATACCCTAATAACCCAATTAATCATATGTATATGTTAATCAAGTTACCTGAATTCATTAAGATTAAGTTCCAATTGTGGTACCCCCGCCCGACAGGTATATGTCTATCCTGGAAGGAAATCTACCTAAGGGTCACCATGCCCTAAGGTGAGATCGTAAGCTATTGAGTCTAAGGCTGAAACCTAAAATTCATTCGTCAAGTTTATTTTAAGTTTACCAAATCAATCTTATTAGTGGCCAGCTAATAAGAAGCATTAAGCTGAAGACTCAATAAATAAACCTTTATATTACCCAAGACATAAAATAACCACTTATATAACAGTGATATTGGAATTCATCACAACCTATATAAGGGGTTTAGTTACCACACATATCTAGGAATATTAAAAACATAAATAAAGTAAATGATATAAAGTAAAACTTGAAATTAAAAAGATAAATACAGCAATAAAGAAAATGTTGGGGCTAGAGGATCCATTTTTATTACTTCTAATTTAGATATCTCCCTTATTATAATCTATAAACTTTGCATGACATTACCAACCGATCATTTAGGCGGTATCTCGATTAAGTCGGATTTATGATTAATTCCAATCGACCATAAAGGCGGTATCCCATTAAGTCAGGTTAAAATCAATTTAATTAAGTCCAACCGACCATAAAGGCGGTATCTCATTAAGTCATATTTTAAAATAGATTATATATTATAATTTAAGGAAGATTAATCTAAATATTAATAATAAAAGCTTAACCTTTCACCCCAGCAGATGGGTGTTTGACAATTATGACCCATAGCATCACTATTTATACAAATCATGGTGTTGTTGTACAAATTAACTATGTGATAAAGGAAATTGCTCTTTTATCATTTGTAATTAGATTACCAAGATATATAAATGATAAAAGGTCCTTATGATTAGTTCCGGATTGAGATGATATGAGACAATATCAATCCACAAAGGTTTAATCATTAAATATCCCTAGTCGGAGTATTATCGAGATAGGACATCGATAATGCGTAAAAGACTAGTATTACACTTGTGCGCGTTATGGGAGCATAACGACATAGTTTTTATATATTTGGGTATTGGATACTCATGCAAGTGTAATATGAGGTTGTGTTTACCGATGGTACGGAAACAGCTTCGCTCTGGATAGACCCCTCGGAATTCCATTGGTAGTATGACTATGTGTCTATGGAAGTCCGAATCAGGGTAGGTCTATTTGGTCTTAACCTGAGACTTGCACCGCTAGTGCTTGCGACAATCAATATACTTTGGTTTTGGTCATCCAGAGCTTTAACCGGGTTCTGTGTTCCTCTTCTGGGTATATTGAGAATCGTAGTGTATTGGGTGTGATGTCAAGATGGAAGTATCACTCCAGTCATAGTGGAGATGATGATCACGTAGGATACGGAACTGGTGCTCTTTTATGTTGCAGCTATCGGGATAATATGACTAGGTCATAGTTATCCGATTATAGAGACTAGTTACCAGAGATCTGATATGTGCTTCGTACGGGGCAGACACAATTCCAGCCCCAGGCCTAGCACGTCACATCCGATACTGGATTGAAATACGCAATACTACGTATACTACGCCTGTAAAGATTACATATTCCTTTAAGAATATTTCTAGAGAATTGGGTAGGCACGGTGCTTTGCTAGAAACCAACCATGTCTTGTAAATCGGTAAAAACGTAGTACTAGGTACATACGTGCTCGGATAGTCCGACGACCGGATTTACTGCCACCATATCCGGGGATCTCATGGGTCGCTTCCCGAAGATTCACCGATGACGTATGACTCACACTTTATTAATCTGGGATTAATTATAAGAGAGAGAAAATTAATCTGGGATTAATTACGGAGATATTTTATCTGGGATAAAATATTATTTAAAGAGAGAGAACGATTAATTTGGAATTAATCGATAAAATAATATATTCGATATACTATACGAAATTAGATTTCGACGCGGAATTTAAATTAGATTTTAATTTGGGCGAACGCGTTAATTTGGAATTAATTCGCTAGCGACGTGATTAGTAATTTTGCTAAGCAAAATTATTTAATTAAATTTGATTTAATTACGTCGCAACGGAAAATTCGTTAATTCGGAATTAGCGACCCCGAGCCCGGGAGTGTTTGCGAGCCCACTCACATTTCGAATCAAGTGCGGCCACAAGTCACATCACGCATCACATCACTTGTCATTCATGTGATGGATGTCTTTTCACTTTGAGTGATTGACAACCAGTCACTATTCATGAGTGATGTGAGTTGTTGGAAGGCATTTATTGCCATTTTGGCTCCAAATTTGTTGACTTTTTGAAAGGCATTTACAAAAT
The DNA here is from genome assembly GCA_019454045.1 of Zanthoxylum bungeanum. NCBI lineage: Eukaryota > Viridiplantae > Streptophyta > Magnoliopsida > Sapindales > Rutaceae > Zanthoxylum > Zanthoxylum bungeanum. The sequence goes on along the minus strand of SKCR01024036.1, from coordinate 96,764 downwards.
TATGGTATATCATTTTAATTATTTTTAGAAATCAAACAACCAACATATCTTCCTCCTCTCTTCTCTCTCCCTCACGGCTTGGAAGCCAAAAAATCTCTCTCATTTTCTTCAATGGCCAAGAGGTACATGAAGGGTAACGGAAATTTTGTGGCAAAATTTCCTAAGTGCTAGCACACATTTGGAGTCTTACAAATGTGATAGGGAAACAAACCCTTGACCATGGAATGCACACTTAAAGCTTGGAGCTTGGAGAAATCAAGGAGCACAAAAATGGAGGCCAAAGCCATGAGCTTCATGGAAGAAAAGCTTGAAGATTTTTTTTTTATTCCTCGCATCGCAAAAGCCGATCATTGTAAGTATGATTTTGTCATACTTCTTTATTGTATTCACATAATTTTCTATGCTTGAATGATCTTGGGACTATAGTAGAAACCCAACAAGGGGAGTTACCTCCTCATACTTTAAAGCAAAATAAAGAAAGAACTATTGCATAAAATAAAAATTAAATACAAGAAAACTGTAAATAAACAACAAGATACAATCTTCTAGTATTCTTAAGGAAATCCCCAGAAGAATGTATGAAAATTTCAAATGAATTCGGCCTCAATTTATAGGCAAATTGTTGGTCCACACGTCGCGACGCAGAACCCTTGCGCGTCGCGACGCACTGTTGATTCAACATGATGATGACATGTGGCTTAGCTTAGCTTCACGACGCGTGAAGGCTTACATGTCGCGATGCTGACGTAAGCAATGACGTGTAGTGTCGGTAGCATTGGGATGATGATGTTGGGTCTCTAAGATCAATCCCAAGATCATTTAAGCATAAAACATGTGTGAATACGCAAAGAAGTAGTGGAAATTGTACTCACTTTGATCGGTTGTGTGGATGTGTTGAGAACAAAACTTTTTGCTCCTTTGAAGTGCTCCAAGCTCCTCCTATTGTATGAATGATAAGCTCCAAGCTTTGTTGTTTGAATTCCAAACTCAATGGGAAAGGTTTCCCTATCACCTTTGTATGATTTTTGATGTGCTAGCAATGGATAAATTTGCAACAAAATTCCCCTTAAACTTCTTACAACTCTCGGCAATGTGAGGTCAGGAGAGGGAGAGAGTGATTTTCGGTGGTGATGAGAGAATGAGAGTGATGAGTGTGTTTTTGATATCCAAAATCAAGTAATCAATTTCCAAACTTCCAAAGTTAGTGAAAGTCTATCACAAGTCTCTCAAGTTTGTGTAAGTTACAAGTCACCAACCATTACCGATTTCCAACACCATAAAGGTAAGTAAAGTGACAAGTGATGTGACTTGTGGTGGGCCCCATTTTGATTTAAAATCTGAGTGGGCCCGTAAACACATTCAGGGCTCGGGTTCGTTAATACCGTATTAACGAATTTTCCGTTGTGACTTAATTAAATCAAATTTAATTAAATAATTATGCCTAGCAAAATTACTATTAAAGTCGCTCGCAAATTAATTCTAAATTAATTCGTTCGCCCGAATTAAAATCCAATTTTAATTCCGTTATGAAATCTAATTTCATTTAATATATCGAATATATTAATTTTATCGATTAATTCCAAATTAATCGTTCTATCTCTTTTAATAGAATTTTATCCCAGATAAATTCTTGCAGTAATTAATGCTAGATTAATTTTCTCTCTCGTAATTAATCCCAGATTAATTCTGTTATAGTCATACGTCATCGGTGAATCTTTGGGAAGCGACCCATGAGATCCCTGGATATGTTGGCAGTAAATCCGATCGTCGGACTATCCGAACACGTGCGTACCCGGTACCACGTTCTTACCGATTTACAAGACATGGTTGGCTTTTAGCAAAGCGCCATGCCTACCCAATTCTCCAGAAATATTATTTAAGGAATATATAATCTTTGTCAGGCGTAGTATACATAGTATTGTGTATTGCGATCCAGTATCAGATGTCACATGCAAGGCCTGGGGCTGGAATAGTGTCTGCCTCGTACGAAGCATATATCGGATCAGAAGCAACTAGTCTATATAATCGGATAATCATGACCTTGTCATATTATCCCGATAGTTGCAACATAATCCCCAGTGGATCGAACAGTCAAGAGGACCTAAACACTATCACCCATTCATGTTGGGAATAAAACACAGGGGTCAAAGCACCTCGCCATCAACTCAACTCAGTTCCGGAACAAATCCCAGAAGTCGAAGCATCTCACACCAGCAACGAAACAACAGGTAAGTCCGACAATGGCCGACGAACCAGGTAAGCTAAAAATGCATGCATGACTTTGATAGGGTTGTCACTGTCACACACTGCACAAGCCCCATCAAAGTGGGGGCGACTGTAGACACTACATTTTTGCTAAGCCCGATGATGAGCCTCGTATGGAGGCACTACCTGAAAAGTTATGGAAGTTGAGGAAATGAATGCCGGAAGGAAATAAAACCTCCAAAATTAGCATCTTATCGGATTCGAATGCACTAGCTAGCCTCGGATTCGCTTAGTCAATTTATGTTTCAAACCTTAGCCTCGGCCCAAAACCTCTGCAACCCATGAAAGCCCATATAATCCATGCTCATGCCAAACACCACACCAAGTCCCTATAACCCATCCACATGGCCCATTACCCTGCAGCTCATCCATCTACACACCCATGGAAGCCCATGCAACCCACACGCCCATGACCTTCCCAAATAAAAAATCCCATGCAAAACACATATTAAAATCCCCTAAAATCACCATCCAATTTAATGAGATTGTGAATATCCTCCTCACCAAATTTACAAAAATTCTTTCCCAAAATATATCCCCTATATTTATTTGATTTGTTTCATTTATTGAAGATCCCTTGAAAACATTATAAAAATGAGACTTGACCAACCATAGGGGGAGGCGACACTTTGCACGGAAACTTGACACAAACAAAATGAACCATAACTCTCATCTCTTTCTTCAACCGACACAGCCAACAAACACAAAAACATGTAGCCCTTCAACCAAGCAGCCCTGACCGAAACAAACAACAACAAATAACCCTTCAACCAAGCAGCCCTGACCAACTAAACAACAACAAATAACCTTTCAACAAAGCAACCATCACCGAACGAACTACAACAAAACACAAACCCTTCAACCCAGCAGCCCTCACCGAACAAACCGTGAACCAGTAAATAAACCACATCACCATGAAACATAACCCAAAAAACATTTAGTGACAAAACCACCGATAATCAGCAGCAAACCAATCCCTAAAACCGAACAAAACAGCAGCAAAATAGTCCCTAAAACCAAACAAAATAGCAGCAAACCAGTCCCCAAAAACCAAACAAAACAGCAGCAAAACAGTCCCAAAATACCAACAAAACAGTAACCAGAAAATAGCAACCAGAAATAGCAAAACAGCAACCAGAAAATAACAAAACAGTGAGTAGAAACAGAGAACAAGCAGACCAAAAAAACAACGACCAGCAACCAGAAAAATAGCAAGCTTCGACCCTTCCGGCGACGGCCTAACGCATTTCTGGGAAGCAACTTAAAAGGTAAGACCTGTGGGCACCCTTTACTATATTTATTTTATTGTTCTGGACGTGGCATGCCTTGTTGGACGTGAAATATGTCCAACCGGGTATGCGAGGTCCTACATCAAAGACGGCCAAATATTTTGGTCAAATTTTCTTTCTCTAGCATTTTGTTGTTTATCTTCTTTTATAGTCATTTACTTTTATGGGTATTTTATTATTTTTTATTTATCTTTCTGTCAATTTATTGTTATTTATTATTTCGCATTTATTTTGTCTTTTGTTTTTATATCTATTTAGTGATATTTGTCTTTTCTATTTATTTACTCGCATTTATCGTTATTTTATCATTTCGCTTGCACTTTTATTTATGTTTTGCTATATTATTTCGCATCTATTTTCATGTCCGTTTACATTACTTTAATGATTGTGTGTGTTATCCCTTGCGGTATATCAGATGGAAACCCAGACATAAATTCCGTAGTCGAATCTGAATGGACGGTAGTGCGGTCTGTACTTGGGATACAACTCCAAGTACCACTCAGGAAATATCCATATATGCGTATTTATGTCATTATTGATGCTATTTTCATAAGAACATTCGAACGCGTTTTCAAACGCAACTCGAATGCAAACCTTCTGCCTCACTCTGTTCGAACGCGTTATCGAATGCTACACAAATGTGAACTCTCTGGAACACTTCGTTCGAACGCGTTTATGAACGTTGCATGAACGTACACACACTGGACAACCTCGTTCTCTATATTTTATGCATTTTTACTTCTTTAGTTATTTATTTTACATTATGTATTTGGGATTAATTATTTGAATTTATTATTAATGCTTTTTGCTTTTGATTGTTATTATAATTTTCTATTATTGTACTTCTTAATTTAATATGCTTTTGGGGCTATGTCATTGTGATTATTATCTTGCTTGGGTATGTTGTTGCATTTTTTATTCGCTTTTATGCTTGAATTGCATTAAGACTTGGCTATACCATTGTGTGAACCCGTCCACTATACTGGCATAAGTAAGGGACCATTCCGAACCCAACGGTTTGAGGTCTTCCCTTGCGAGGGGTGAGTGCGACCTTAAATCATTTCCCAGTTCACACTGGGTGGCGACTTCTTTATTCTCTGGTCCGTGGGCTATCTCTACGGGCTACGAGCCCAACAGTATCGTGGTCGCCGAACATCATAGGCATAGCGGTAAACCTCGATTCGCTCATACATGGCCGATTTTATTGTCAGTCCTTGGATAGTGGTGAATGGCTCGAATTTGTGCCACGTGTAAGGCAGATCTCGGTCAGCAGTTGGAATTTGAATGGGCGGCTGAGATGGAGAAATTGTTTGGGCGCGCAAGCTATGGATGAACGATAGCTGTCACGACGGGAGAGAAAGTAATAAAAACCCTAACGAGATTTGACGCGCACTGAAGAGGATAATGATGGTTGGTGATTCCTGATGGGCAGCCTTGTGTGAGGGGTATTTATGGTGACATGATAATGCCCTTGTGTGATATAAGTGATTTTCCGACCAAGAGCATATAGTAGTTTTGAGATTGACCAGTTTTTCCCAAGAGACCGTAGTGCCCTGAGTTTGAAATTTGGACCGGAAGACAATTCGTTTCCACCCCACTTTGATAGTTCCCGACACCAACTCACAAACTTGTTGGAATCGAGAACTAAGGGACAGATGTTGATGGTGATTTTTGAGTCTAAGGGTCCACAGCAAGTTCAGAAGGGTAAGAATGTGATTTCCACTCCAGTGTGCTAAAGGCCGAAGTTAGTAATCGAGGGCATCTGGCCCAACAGAGTGGTCGGTCTCGATTATCATTTCCTTACCGAGCCGAGGAGTAAAAGTCTTAAGAGAATAAGGGCGATCAAGGACCTCAGGTGTGACCTAACCAACCGAGCTCGGAAGAACGGGACAATGCTGATCAGGTCAGGCGTAGTAATGTAAGCACAACTCGGGAACTTCCACTCTTCATAAAACTTAGACGTGATAGTCACAACTTGTGGGGTTATCTTCTGACACAAGCCACCGAGTGAACGATTGGATACAGGCTAGCGTCATAATTGTTGCGTGAGGCAGTACCCAAACAAAGCGATTTAATTAAATCTCAGATAGCAGGTTTTACTTTCGGTAGTGGCAGGTTTTACTTTCGGCAAAGATAGGCTAACGTGGCTGACGTCATGAGGATGGTGGAACAATGGTTATTTTCCTTAGTAGTTAAAGAGGTTGAGAGCACTTATGTAAGGGTTTGAAAAATTTTACTCAAACGCTACTTGTAAGAAAGAGAGAAAAGAGTTTGGATGATTAAGAGATATAGTAGCTCGGTCACACCCGACCACCTATAAAAAAGAGGTCGACTATACCCGACCAATTCCCGTGAACGTAGGTTGGATCAATTCCACCGAACCACGTAAATCTTTAGTTGATCTTTTTGTTTGTTCTCATTTTTTGATAAGTTTGCTTTTGGTTCCCAACAAACCAAACAAATTCACAGTTGTAGAAGAATATTCAAGGTGTGAGTTTTCAGATTTGCCCCTTAACGAAAATCAACCGTGAACAATAGGGAAATTATAAAAGTTACATGGGGTTACAGAAAGGGCCAATTTTCAAGAATTACTAACTGTTAGGAATTGAAACAAAATCAAAGTAGAAATCGCAGCAAAAACTAATTTATTATAATAAAGTTATTAACAATAAATGAAAAAACTCGGGAGAAGTAAAAACTAAAAATTAAATTCACTAAAAATTTTAAGCATTAAGAAAGTAAATCTCACTATGATGAAGTTTTTAGGGATTTGGCTTACTGAATTGATAAATATAATTAATAATATCCAAATCACAATTAAAATCTAAATCAAAATCAAAATAACAATGCACTGCAAATACGTAAATGAATACAGACGTGAAAACAATAATGATAATGGAGGAGACGATTTCTTGTGCCTTGGACGACGCCAAGTCCTAGTCTTTTGTCTTTTGATTCTAAATTCACAACCCAACGTCTTCATATTTTGTTGGAGGTATTTTCAGGTCCTATGATATTTAAAGCAGTACGGCAGGGGTAAAGAGGTAATTCCCTTCTTGGTCAAGATCATTAATGTCGACCCGACCACTAAAAGCCAACAGTGAGGGGCTGAGCACTTTATGATCATTAACCGACCACTCCAGACCGGATGGTCGGGCATTATCATATCGGTAGCAGCATTCTCAGTTCAAAAGACCATTGTGACCGACCACATTAAAACCGAGAATATGGTGAGATAATATCCAGAAGACAAGGCATCCTATTTTTACGAATAAGAAGATAAGTTATCCTACTTTCATGGGAAAAATCGATAAGTCAATGTCCTAATAGGATAAAGGAAGTGAAGGTAGTTTCAATTAGGAATCCTTATGGGAAAAGAAAACTAATTTCTTTACTAGTATAAATAAGGGGGGAAAGCATACGTAAAAGAAAGAACTGGAATTAGGCTTGTAAACACAAAACAGATCAGTGAAACATATTTCGGTAATAAAACATCGTCCATTCTGTGCCCGTGGATGTAGGTTGGATCTGATCCGCCGAACCACGTTAAATCTCTTTGTTGATTGGTGAATTTACTTATCTTTTGCCAAATTTGCTTTTGGTTTCCCATAAACAAAACAAATTCACAGTTGGAGGAGGATTGTCTCGGGAGTAAAAAAACCCATATTGCCCTTGAGAGCAAAATCCCATATTGCCCCTGAGACCAAAATCCCATATTGCCCCTGAGACCAATATCAACCGTCAACAGTTGGCGTCGTCTGTGGGGATCTCCAACAAAATAGCTTGCGTATTAAGACGATGGCAGAAGGTGGAAATCACCGGTCATCGGGGAGTTCAACAGTAGAATGGATGGAGAAAATATAGGAAAATATGAGGAAAGATATGGAGGAAAATCAAATCCTGTTGAAATCCATGATGAACATATTGGAGATGATGGAAGAGACGAATAATGAGAGGCTTGAAGCCGGAGCCAATCGGAGGAGAGGCGAAAAAGAAGAAGGAAAAAGGGTCGCAGATGTTAGTGATGACGATGAACCGAAGAGGAAGGGTCCCTACGGGATGAGGTCCGTAGTGGTAGAAAAAGATTTACAAACGGAGGATAGGTAGAAAGAAGAAGAGGGGAGACAGTCGTCAGATTCTTCCTATGATGGCCCCCATGACACCAGAATGGGAGATAGGAAGGATGGTGAAACAGGACGGGAAACCCCAAGCCATGAGGAACGCCGCACCTGGGGTGACAGAAGCAAAGAAGGCCGTAGGAGGCGGCATGGTAACACAGATGGCAGTATAAAATCTTGGTTAAGAAAAGAAATGGCCAAGTGGGGAGCGAACCTCAAAACAGACACGGGAGATGCTCGGGACAACGAGGTTGAATCTCCCTTCACAGAAGAAATAGGGTTGGTAAAGTTCCCAAGACGATTCAACATGCTGTCCATGACGCCCTACAAGGGCCACACTGATCCAAAATCCCATATTGAGAATTGTGTCCTGTTGATGGAGGTCCAAGGAGTAGTAGGGGATGCCGTTTGCAAAGTATTCCCCATAACCTTTGGGGGATCCACCATTCTGTGGTTCAGAAGTCTATCCCCAAGGAGCATCGGAAGCTTCGCGCAACTCAGGAAGCCATTTGTTCGGCACTTCAAGGGGGTCTGTGTCCTAAAGAAGACAATTGGGGAATTGAGTCTCATGAAACATGGGGATGATGAACCCCTGAAGGCTTTCATTGAGTGGTACCATAGCATGGTGCTCGAGGTCGGAGGATATGAGTCACTTGAGGCCTTGGAGAGTTTGAAGGGAGCCTTAAAGATCAGAAAGCTATGGACTCACCTGAGGATCCAGGGTACACCGGATTATGCAACCGCTCTGGAAACAGCCCGGAAGTTTGTTTTGTTGGAAGATGAGGAGAGAATTACCCAGAGGGGGACAGTTATCAGAGAGAGGACGATGAAGGCGAAAGCTCCTCGCAGGCCAGACAGGGAGTTCAAAAAACCACCCCCGAGACGAAGGGAATTCAAGCCGGTATCTCGGGATGACCAGGAAAAGAGAATCTCGACCCAGGTGAACCATGTGGCCGGGGAAGAGGCATACATTCCTCTGAATAAACCACTGGGACAAATCGTCATGTAAATCCAGGGAAAAGGTCTCTTGATAGAACCTGACCTCAGAAGATTCCCGCCAGACAGGAGGAATAATAAATCATATTCCATGCATCATAATCTAAGGGGGCATATGACGAATGGATGCAAAGACTTGCGGGAGCAAATGGAAGACCTGGCGCGGAATGGGTACTTGAATAATTATATTGACCATGAAGTTATGATGGCCAGGCAGAGAGCACATTGCCGACAGGTGAATATCATCACAGGGGGGAAGACACTGGCCGGTGACTCTAACCGATCAAGAAAAAACTATAGTCGAGCTCAGGGGTTGGAAGTGTTAGAAACAGAATGGGCCTCAGAAATACAAGGTGGTCGGTCAGTGCCAATAATGTTCGCAGATGAGGATGCTCGAGGGGTGAGTTTCCCCCACGATGATGCATTAATAATCAAGGCGACAATCGGCGGTTCTAAGGTAGACAAAATACTAGTAGATCCGGGGAGTGCGGTGGATATAATCTCCAAAGAGGCTTTGGACGGCCTTGGTGTAGAGTATGTGACTCTAACCGACGATGGGACTCCCCTATACGGCTTCGGGGGCTCAACGGTCGTCCCATTGGGAATGATACAATTGGCAATGACGATCGGAACTCGTCCGCGGACTAGTTTCGGAATATTATGATAAATTCACGGTGGTAGATTGCATGAGAAGTTACCAAGTCATTGTTGGTCGGCCTTTCATGATGAAGAGAAAGGCTGCAATGTCTTGTTATTACTTAAAGTTAAAATTCCCAACCCGGGAAGGGATAGGAATTGTGTACGGAAGCTAGAAGGTGGCTCGGAGCTGTTTCGCCACCCTCTCAAGGGAAACCCTTTGCATTGAAGCAAGCCCGGAAAAGACAAGGGAACGAAGACGAGGAAGAAGGAAGTAAAGATCCGGGTCCTCGGCCAAAGAAAGTTGTCCAGCTAGGGGCAGTCGAAGAATTAGAGGAGATGGAACTCTTCGGACCTGGAAAGAATGTAAAAATAGGGGGAGACTTAGACGAGGTCCTGAAGTATGATCTGCTGAAGTGTCTGAAGGAGTACCCGGACATCTTTGCATTGGGGCACGACGACATGTCTGGGATTGATCCAAAGTTCATCAATCATCGTTTGGCAGTAAGCCCATCACACAAACCGGTCAAGCAAAAAAGAAGAACCTTTTACCAGGAACGGTGCAGGGCAATGGCCGCCGAGGCAGAAAAACTGTTGAAAACTTGTTTCATCAGATAAGTGAAATACCCGGAGTGGGTATCAAATGTGGTATTAGTAAATAAATCCAATGGAAAGTAGAGGATGTGTGTGGATTTCACCGACCTCAATAAAGCGTGCCCGAAAGAAAGCTTCCCACTACCAAACGTAGATCAGTTGGTGGATTCAACGGCCTGCCAGGGACTGCTAAGCTTCATGGATGCCTTCTCAGGATATAACCAGGTCAAGATGCATCTTGAGGACGAGGAGAAGACGACATTTGTTACCGATCAGGGGCTTTACTGTTATAAAGTAATGCCCTTCGGATTGAAAAATGCGGGGGCAACCTTTCAGAGGCTGGTGAATAAAATTTTCAAGCCACTCATCGGCATATCGATGCTGGTATATGTTGATGATATGATAACAATGTCTAAGGAGCCAAGATGTCACGTGGCCGATCTGAAGAAAACCTTTGAATTACTGAGGAAGCATAATTTAAAACTCAACCCGGAGAAGTGTGTTTTCGGAGTGGCCTCGGGAAAGTTCTTGGGCTATATGGTAAGCTCTCGAGGCATAGAAGCAAATTCGCAGAAAATCCAAGTCGTCCTGGACTTAAAATCTCCTAGGACGATAAAAGAAATGCAAAGCCTGACCGGTAGGGTGGCCGCGCTCAATCGATTTATTTCCCGAGCAACCGACAAGTGCCACCCCTTCTTCAAAGTCGTCAAAAAAGGCAAAAAAATGAAGTAAACTGGACGCTAGAATGCGAGGAGGCTTTCCTACAGTTAAAACAATACCTGACGCAGCCCCCACTTCTAGCAAAGCTGTCCCCAGGTGAGACCTCATACTTATATTTAGCTGTTTCAGAGCGTGCAGTAAGTTCGGTATTAGTGCAAGAGGCCGATAAGGTTCAAAGGCCAATATATTATGTTAGCAAAGCTTTACTAGATGTTGAGACCAGATATTCAGCACATGAGCTGGTCGCCTTGTCGTTAATCACTACGGCCCGGAAGTTACGACCTTACTTCCAGGCCCATCCTATTGGGGTTTATACCGATTATCCTTTGAGGCAGATTTTGCAAAAACCAGAGATCTCAGGCAGGTTAATGAAGTGGTCGGTAGAGTTGAGTGAACATGACATTTCTTACCTCCCGAGGGCAGCGGTAAAAGAGCAGGCTCTATCAGACTTTGTTGCTGAATTCACAGAACCCCAAATTCTGACCGTGGGGGAAGACAAATGGGAGATGTCAGTAGACGGATCTGCCAGCTCACAAGATAATGGGGCCGGAATCTTGTTGAAAAACCGTAAAGGTGAAGAAGTGTTGTTCGCTTTGAGATTCGCTTTCGAGGCCACAAACAACGAGGCAGAATATGAGGCAATTTTAGCCGGTTTAAGGTTATGCATGGTGATGGGCGTCCACGACGTAGTTGTAAGAATCGACTCCCAGCTAGCTGTTCAGCAGCTGAAGGGAGAATTCCAAGCCAGGGAGCCGAGTATGATAGCCTATTTAGCTGAGGTAAGAAGGTTGGTGGGGAAAATGGGGAACGTGCATTTTGAGCAAGTCGGTCGGGAAAACAACTGTGAGGCAGACTCTCTGACACGGCTCGCATCTTCGATAAAGGCAGAAAATCCCAGAATAGTCCCTCTAATCTGCCTCCGAGAAAAAAGCGTAGGAGAGCACGAGGTAGAAGTATTGGATATGGAAAGCAAATCTTCATGGATGCAACCAATCAAGAGATATCTGGAGACCGGGGAGACACCTGAAGATAAAAAGGAAAATAGAAAACTGAAATTCAAAAGCACCAAGTTCTCCCTGATCGAATCGGTGCTATACCGAAGGGGTTATACGGTACCCCTTCTGAGATGTTTAGCAGAAGAGAAGGCTAACTATGTGCTCAGGGAAATTCATGCGGGAATCTGTGGGAGTCACGCCGGAGGACAATCAATTGCCTTTAAAGCTTTAAGGCAAGGGTTCTACTGGCCGACCATACATCAGGACGGTATAGAGGTGGCCCGGAAATGTGAGGGATGCCAGAAGAATGCCAATATTCACCACCAGCCCGCAGAATAGTTGACCACCATGTCCAGCCCTTGGCCGTTTGCCCAGTGGGGGCTGGATATCATCGGACTGATGCCGTAGGGGCGAGGGCAAGCGAAATACGCCATTGTTACCATAGATTATTTCACCCAATGGGTGGAAGCCGAACCTCTATCCACAATCACATAGAAGAAGGGTACGAAGTTCTTAAGAAAGAATATTATATGCAGGTTCAGAATTCCTCGGGCCGTCATCACCGATGACGGAAAATAGTTCGATAGCAAAGGTTTCAGGAAGCTCTGTGAAGACCTCCCGATCGCCTTAAGATTCACCTCACCTGCCCATCCCAAGTCTAACGGGCAGGTAGAGGCGACAAACAAAACCATCAAAATCCAATCTTAAAGCACGGCTCGGAGCCTGCAAGAGCTTATGGGTCAAGGAGTTACCGGAGGAGTTGTGGGCACATCGGACGACCTGTAAGGATTCCACAGGGGAAACTCAGTTTTCATTATCATACGGATGCGAAGCAATTATTCATGCAGAGATCGGAATGACTAACCACCGGGTCCGGCATTATAAGGACGGACATAATGAAAAACTCATCAAAAGTCATCTCGACCTGATCGAAGAAAAGAGGGAGAAGACGACTATGAAGACATCAATCTATCAATAAAGAATGGCCCGTTTCTACAACAAAAAGGTTCGGACCCGTGTCTTTCTTCCAGGTGACTTGGTATTGCGAAGGGTCACCTTGAACACTCGAAGGCCAGAGGAAGGTTTGCTAGGTGCCAAGTGGGAAGGGCCCTATAGAATTATAGAAATAGTAAGGCCGGGTGCCTATACTTTGGAACAGTTGGACGACACACGGCTAAAAAAGCCTTGGAACGCCGAGATGTTGAGGAAGTACTTCCAGTAGTTTTTTTTTCTTTATTTCTTTTTTAAACAACCCAACAGGGGTTAGGAGATCAAATAAACCCTCTCCCAAAATGTCCCGCGGAGAGTTGTAGGAAGGGCAGATGGTCCCCGATATGAATAAAATTTTCTTTTTTCGGTTAAGAAAATCTTCCCTCGCTTTTCAAAAAAGACTTGAAAATCATATTCAATATTTCGGGGACATACTCGGCACGAAGGGATGATCTGGGATCAGGAAAAGGTACCAAACCCGTGACATACCAATCACAAGTGCTACCATGAAAACCCCGGGCAGAAGTACTCCGACCCAACTCATTTCATTTTTGAGGATCAGGACTGCATCAAGGGATGAAGCGTATGAGGGAGCAAGCGAAGCCTTTCGTAGTAGAGTCAAGCCCCCAGGAGAACTACCTTATGACTTGCATTAATGAGGGATATTTTGAGATGGTAATCGTGGGGAGTGACTGCCCCCGTAAGATGGCAACCTGGCTGGCTGGGGAAATACGGCCGCAGGGAGTGTGTTCCCACACGTTTTGTCTAACCAACGGATCCGTGAGAAGCATAGCACGAGGATGGATTATGCCCTCGTGGCGTTTGTTTGCTCTTGTGTTACCAAATATAAGAAGAGCATACCCTTAATGTTTCAGACACTCTTTGATCCCAACCTATTTGGTCATTCGAATCCGTGAGAAGCATAGCACGAGGAGGGATTATGGCCTCGTGGCGTTTGCTTGCTCCAGTGTTACCGAACATAAGGAGGAGCATGCCCTTAATGTTTCGGACACTCTTTGATCCCAACCTATTTGGTCATTCGGATCCGTGAGAAGCATAGCACGAGGATGGATTATGCCCTCGTGGCGTTTGCTTGCTCCAGTGTTACCAAACATAAGAATGAGCATGCCCTTAATGTTTCGGACACTCTTTGATCCCAACCTATTTGGACATTCGGATCCGTGAGAAGCATAGCACGAGGAGGGATTATGCCCTCATGGAGTTTGTTTGCTCCAGTGTTACCGAACATAAGAAGGAGCATGCCTTTAATGTTTCGGACACTCTTTGATCCCAACCTATTTGGTCATTCGGATCTGTGAGAAGCATAGCATGGGGATGGATTGTACCCCTGTGGCGTATGCCTGCTCCAGCGTTGTAAGGAGGAGCCCTCGAACAAAACACAGGCTCCATAATAGCCTGACGTATAGAGGAATGTGCCCTTACCATTCTAAAACGCTCTTTGATCTAAATCCTGGTTCGCCGGGACTCTGAATTGAAAGATTCAAAATTGTGTTTTGGAGACCTCGGGCAGAACGCTATTTTGAGGTATCTGCGCTGTTGTTTACACTTTCAAAATGTTTCGGTTCGAGTCCTTCCTCATTTTTTTATTTTATTTTCCAAAGCTTCATTTTGTCTTTCACGGGTCTGGCAAGGGGACGCCCAAGCCAAATTCGATAGGGCTTCAAAGGTTGATTCACTTCCCTTCTGAGTAAGTCCCAAGGATTAATCGGCTCGGGGCTGGATTCGTTCCGCCGTGGCCGCTACTTGTGCCATCAGCTCGGGGCTGGATTCGTTCCGTCGAGGACATTATGTCGTCTCTCAGCTTGGGGTCGGGTTACGTCCCAAGTCTATCTCTTGGACTAGGGACATAACATTTCCACAAGTGCCAAGTGTTTCTCTCAGCTCGGGGTCGGGTTACGTCCCACTGAGTCTGTCTCTTGGACTGGGGACGTAACATTTCCCCAAGTGCCAAGTGTTTCTCTCAGCTCGGGGTCGGGTTACGTCCCACCGAGTCTGTCTCTTGGACTAGGGACGTAACATTCCCCTCAGTGCCAAGTGTTTCCCTCAGCTCGGAGGCGGGTTTCGTCTCACCACAATATCATATTCTCGACTCGGGTCGGTGAGGCCGCGAGTAATTGTTTACAGGGAAGCATTCAGAGCAAGTATGAAATACAAATGGAATAAACACATATATAAATATACTTGTGAAAAGTTATTACAGAGAGAATAAAGTTTGTTCAAGATTACTCGAGGCCCCGTCCGGGTTACCCCTTACAGATCGGCCTTCGAAGGAGCAATTGGCTCTTCCTCGGCAGGCTCGGACGAAGGGTTGATTGGCTCGACCTCGGGTGGAGTGACGGTGGCTTCCACGTTGACGGCCTGAGAGGTCCCGACAATTATAGCTTCAGGGGCCGAAGCAGGAACCTCAGGTCGGTTCTCTTCAGGAGCAGGAGCCTCAGGTCGGTCCTCTTAAGGAGCTGGAGTGATCAAAATGGGGTCGGGATCCATCACCTCTTCGGGAGAAAGGGGTAGACATCTTTGAAACTCCTCCTGTGAAATTTCCCATTTGCAGAAGCGGATGGCCGCGTGGATATGCCCTATATCCAGGTTGGGCAATATCATCGGGATGATCTCGGCGCAGTCCCCGACCCCCAATTCTGATTGCGTCCATTTCGACCTCCAACTTAGCTTCCTTCCTTATAAGCTCGTCCCGGGCCCGTACCAGCTCTTCATCTTTAGCCCTCAGCTTGGACTCAACGCTGCGCACTTCCACATTTAGGATCATATTGTCAGCCTGGGCAGCCTCCAAGTCCTTCTTTGCAGCATCATCATTTTTCCTCTCTAGAGAGGCGGCGGCCCCGAGAGCTTTATTTGTGGTATGGTCCTCAACGGTAGCCAGCTCCAGATTTTTTATGTTTTCTTCTTTACGGGCCAGCTCGGCCTCCATTTCAGTTAGCCGGTTCTGGAGCCTCTGGGCTTGGCCACCCTCGGATAAAAGACTCAGGAGGAGATCCTTGTTCTTGGCCGCCAGATTGGTCGTCTGCCGAGGAGAAATAGAAAGATCATAAAACAGGTTAAAGCAATAAATCTCTCCCTAGCAACATCAAAACCAAACAAAGGGCCCGAAACAAACCTAAGTGTCCCTAATACCAAAAGTCCGGACATGCTACACACAAAAAAAAAAACAGGATTCGCAACTCATGAAAAGCAAAGCAAGAAGGTCGTTCAGAAGACTTACTTGTTTCTTTCGGAAGGATTGAAGATTGCTCGGTGCAATCTGGTTGTTCTTTGAGTTCACTGGTCACAGTCGGGAAAGATGAGCTCTCACGGTTGGGAAAGTTCGAAGTGTTCGTGAAAGAAGGCAACAGTGTTTACTCCATTTTGTTATAATCTGTTCGATGCATTTGTGACCGTTGGATTGAACAAACGCGTCAGATATACGCCCCGTGTCGTTTTTTAAATGATCTTTCAGAATTGGATGGACGACTGAGATTGGGCGTCCTTTGAGTTGGCATTGGCGGTCGGATTGTTTGCCTTTTTGGCGGGAGAACGACAGATGGTTGACAAGTGGCAGGCTCCCGTTAAACCCTAGAAGTGATCTAATGGGCATTTAACAGGATGTGACGGTTGCGAGTCTCAAGGGGCGGTTTACAGAAGGGCAATAAAGGGATTTCGCTTCGTCTGAAAGAAAGTCAGGCCGAACACCATAGTCAGACCGATGATGAGATAAGTGTAGGCCGACGAATTTTCTCCTTCAAAGATTGGCCACCAGTTCATCGGCGAATACCACTCTTTTTATATAACTTCCCGGCACCAACTCGTACACTTGTTGGAACCGAGAACTAGGGGACAGATGTTGGTGGTATTTTCAGGTCCTATGATATTTAAAGCAGCACGGCAGGGGTAAAGAGGTAATTCCCTTCTTGGTCAAGATCATTAATGCCGACCCGACCACTAAAAGCCAACAGTGAGGGGCCGAGCACTTTATGATCGGTAACCGACCACTCCAGACCGGATGGTCGGGCATTATCAGATCGATAGCAGCATTCTCAATTTAAAAGACCATTGTGACCGACCACATGAATACCGAGAATATGGCGAGATAATATCCAGAAGACAAGACATCCTATTTTTACGGATAAGAAGATAGTTATCCTACTTTCATGGGGAAAAATCGATAAGTCAATGTCCTAATAGGATAAAGGAAGTGAAGGTAGTTTCAATTAGGAATCCTTATGGGAAAAGAAAACTGATTTCTTTACTAGTATAAATAAGGGGGGAAAGCATACGTAAAAGAAAGAACTGAAATTAGGCTTGTAAACACAAAACAGATCAGAGAAACATATTTCGGTAATAAAACATCGTTCGTTCTGTGCCCGTGGATGTAGGTTGGATATGATCCGTCGAACCACGTTAAATCTCTTTGTTGATTGATGAATTTACTTATTTTTTGCCAAATTTGCTTTTGGTTTCCCATAAACAAAACAAATTCACAATTGGAGGAGGATTGTCTCGGGAGTAAAAAACTCATATTGCCCCTGAGACCAAAATCAGCTGTCAACATATTTAATAGGGATATATTTACATTCTCTCGTTAAAGTATACTAAGGAAAATAATGCCAAAACTAAAGCTATATGTATTTAATAAACATATTAAACCTAGGGCAATGGAGGGTAAAAAAAAAAAAAAAAAAGTAAGACCTTCAGTTATGTCGAACAGTTGAGCTTTGCTACTGCCGATTCAACAGTAATCCATAACAACTTTCCCACTTTCGACTGGAACCGCTGCAAATGAATGAGGCATGTTGCTTGTAAATCAACTTCCCAATAACCCCAATAAAAGGTAACAGCTGCTGCTGTGGACTGCAAACGTCCCCTAGCCATTAAATCACATGATTAATACCTTATCAGTTAAGTTTATTAGCAACTCAACAGTCAAATTAGCATTAATGTCAACCGTTGAAATAAGGAGAGCCCTTAGATTTGTTTGGAGATGAATGAGAAGAGAGCAAATTCTCAACTTTTATATATATAATAGATTACTAAATAATTTAAGAATTTTATTATCCCGATAATAATTATTTTAATTCAAAACATATTTTTAATCTTTTTTTAATAGAATTCTTCTCTTTTTCATATAAAATCATTAATTAAAATTCCAAAAAGATATTGAAAAATTAAAGAAATAGATTAAAAATTCAAATCGGATGCTTTTTTGGAAATCAAACGTCGGAAATCAGGTGATTAATCGGTCAAAATCTCTTGTATATAGGTGTCAAATTAAATCGATTAAAATCGGTCGGGTCAAATTTCTTAAATAATGATTTACGATTAATCATTAATTGTTGATGGTGGTTTTTCACCCCAAAGAAATCAGCATCCCAAGGAAGGGCAAGAAAAGAATTTCCGCTTACGATGATGAGTTTTGTGATTAACAGAGGAAAAACCCAAGGTCCTCGTTAGGGCGAGATCAGGCAGGAGGGTCCGAGCTTGAGTCGCATAATCAATCCGACCAGAAGAGGTCATTATCCGACCAGAGGAGGTCATGATCCGACCAGAAGAGGTCATGATCCGACCAGAAGAGGTCATGTTTCGACCAGAGGAGGTCATGTGCATCATCCATAAAGCTGTGATGTGACTATAGCAACTTGCAAGGCCATCCTCTGACACACGCCACCACGTTAACGAGTGATACAGGCTGGCGTCATAAAGTTAGCGTATGGCAGTATCCAAGAAGGGGATGATTAATGAAGTGTCAGATGCCAGGTTTACTTTCGGCAATGGCAGACTCACATGGCTGACGTCATAAAGATATGAGAACAGTGTTACTTTTTCTTAATATATAAGGGGAGGGTAAGCACATTTGTAAATGTTAGCAAAATTTCACTAAAGCATATTTGTAAGAAAACAGTAAGTGAACAGCTCGGTATCATACGGCCACCCTTTAAAAGAGGTCGACCGAGATCGGTTCAATTATAAAATCAGTATTCCACTTTGTTCTTGTGGACGTTGGCTGGATCCATTCCACCGAACCACGTAAAATCCTCTGTCTTTTTTATGTTGTTCTTGTTTGCTGCTAAGTTTGCTTTTGGCCCCCCATAACCAAACAAATTCACGGTTGGAGGATGATTGTTCTGGGAACGGTATCCGAAACTTTCCCCTGGAACGAAAATAACATGTCAACAGTTGGTGCCGTCTGTGGGGATAGAGAAAAAAACATTTGACGTAGTAAAACAATGGCTGGAGACGGGAACCACAGATCGTCGGAGGGTTCAAAGATTGAATGGATGGAGAGAATGGAAGAAAACATGTGAAATGAAAAGGAGACAAACCAGGCCTCCAAAAAGGCCATGATGGAAAAGCTGAAAAGGTTAGAAAAGATGAATGATGAAAAGTTGGAGGATGGTCTAAGACAGATGAGAGATGAGATAGCGAAGGGAAAGAGGGTTGTAGGTATGGGCGGAGATGATGAGCCCGAGATGAGGGATCTTAAGAGGGTGAGATCTGTAGTGGAAGCCGAAGCCTTGTCGACAGAAAGAGTTTGGGAAGAACAAGAGAAGATGCAAACTCCGAAATCTTCCAGTAATAGCCCACATTTTAAGAATGACGGGCATGAAAGACATGGTGGGGAAGATCGAGAGGTGTCCATCCGTGGCGGACGTCGTGTCTGGAGTATCAGGCGTGAAGAAGCCCGTGGCCGTGGGAGGCAGCGTGATAACAGTGACGACCAAATGAAAGACTGGTTCATGAATGAAATGAGAAAGTGGGAAGAAAACATCAAGGCAGATAAAGGAGATGGTCCGGACGGAGAAGCAACCTCCATCTTCATGGAAGAGATCTTGTCAGGAAAGTTCCCTAGACGGTTCACCATGCCGTCTACGGACCCCATAATGGTCATACCGATCCCAAATCCAATGTCGAAAGGTTTGTTTTGCTAATGGAGGTTTAAAGGATGGTGGGAGAGGCCATCTGCAATGTGTTCCCTTTAACCCTGGGCGGACCCGTAATTTTGTGGTTCAGAAGTTTGACTCCATGGAGCATCAGTTATTTCTCTCGGCTGAGAAAATCTTGTGTTCGGCATTTCAAAGAAGCATGTGTGTCTTGGAAGACGATAAGGTCGTTAAGGATAATGAAGCAGAATGATGATGATCCCCTCAAAAGTTTTGTTGACTGGTATCATAGCTTGGTGTTAGAGGTAGCGGCGTATGAATCCCCGGAGGCATTGGAAAGATTTAGGGGAGCTATCAAGATTGGGAAATTGTGGTCTCATCTGAGGATCCAAGAGATACCAGACTATGCCGCAACTTTGGAGCAGGCAAGAAAATTTATGCTAATTGAGGAATAGGAGAAAAATGCCCGAGGAGGGGACACCTGGAGGACCAAGATACTCAGGTTGGAAAATCAACGGGATTTGGACAGAAATATGAGGAGACCACTCTCGAGGCAGAATGAGCTTATGTCGAAGCCTCAAGATAATCAAGTTCAAGAGATGAGGTCGTCTATCCAGGTCAACCATGTCGCGGCGGGGACAATGTGCACCCCCTGAACAGACCTCCGGCCTAGATAGTTCGGAAAATCCAGGATAAAGGTCTATTGGCTGAGCCTAACATTAGGAGGTTCTCGATTGAGGAGGGAAACAACAGGGCTTACTGTATGTACCATAATGTAAGGGGACATGCCACGAATGGATGCAGGGACCTGCGGGAGCAGATGGAAGACCTGGTAAAAAAGGCTACCTCGATGAATGCATAGACTAAGTGGCCGGGGAGGCGGACCAATGCTGATAATGACAGTCATCAGGTCACGTACTTGTAATGCTGAGAGGATATTTTCAGTAGTGTGTCTCCTATAAGGACCCTCAAAGAGTTGTAAGAAGGGCAGTAGATCCCAAGAATATGAGTAAGACTTTCCACTTTTTATCCATGCTTGTTTATCAGGGCCCACATAGAGGCCGAGGTCTTTTATGGCTCGGATATGCTTTTGTACCGCTGAGGCCGAGGTGTTTTATGGCTCGGGTCTACTTTAGTACAGCCGAGGCCGAGGTGTTTTGATGGCTCGGGTCTGCTTTCGTACCGCCGAGACCGAGGTGTTTTGATGGCTCGGGTCTGCTTTAGTACCGCCGAGGCCGAGGAATTTTTATGGCTCGGGTTTTCTTTAGTACCGCCGAGGCCGAAGTGTTTTATGGCTTGGGTATGCTTTCGTACCGCCGAGGCCGAGGTGTTTTGATGGCTCGGGTCTGCTTTCATACCGCCGAGGCCGAGGTGTTTTGATGGCTCGAGTCTGCTTTAGTACTGCCGAGGCCAAGGTGTTTTGATGGCTTGGGTCTGCTTTCATATCGCCGAGGCCGAGGTGTTTTATTGCTCGGGTTTGCTTTAGTACCGCCGAGGTCGAAATGTTTTATTGCTCGGGTCTGTTTTCGTACCGTCGAGGCCGAGGTGTTTTATGGCTCGGGTCTGCTTTAGTACCGCTGAGGCCGAGGTATTTTGATGGCTCGAGTCTGCTTTCGTACCGCCGAAGTCGAGGTGTTTTATGGCCTGGGTCTGCTTTAGTACCGCCGAGGCCGAAATGTTTTATGGCTCGGGTCTGCTTTCGTACCTTCGAGGCCGAGGTGTTTTATGGCTCGGGTATGTTTTAGTACCGCTGAGACCGAAGTGTTTTATGGCTCGGGGCTGCTTTCGTACCGTCGAGCCCGATGTGTTTTGATGGCTCGGGTCTGCTTTAATACCTCTGAGGCCGAGGTATTTTTATGGCTCGGGTCTGCTTTAGTACCGCCGAGGCTGAGGTGTTTTTATGGCTCGGGTCTTCTTTCGTACCGCCGAGGCCGAGGTGTTTTGATGGCTCGGGTCTACTTTAGTACCGCCGAGGCTGGGGTGTTTTGATGGCTCGGGTATGCTTTCGTACCGCCGAGGCCGAGGTGTTTCGATGGCTCGGGTATGCTTTCGTACCGCCGAGGCCGAGGTGTTTTATGGCTCGGGTCTGCTGCAGTACAGCCGAGGCCGAAGTATGTTATGGCTCGGGTATGCTTTCGTACCGCCAAGGTCGAGGTGTTTTATGGTTAGGGTCTGCTTTCGTACCGCCAAGGCCGAGGTGTTTGAATGGCTCTGGTCTATTTTAGTACCACCGATGCCTTATTATATTCGTTGGCATGGGATCAGAGTTTCTCGTACATGGCCAAGTGTTATTGGCACAAGGGTGAGTTTGCAGAACATTCCTTATGGAATCTCGAATTAGAGGGCATGACCCGAAAGAGGAGAGCAGAGATGGTGAACCCAGTCTCAGAATTTTGACTAAGGGTCAACCAGTGCTGATTCAAGTCGGCATCGGATGTCCAAGTGTTGAAAATGTACCACAAGACATCATATTAAAGCAATATGAAGTGTCCATGAGAGTATCAGTTTGAGGAAATCAGATTGGTCTCCAGTTTCACGCACAACCATCGTTTTTATAGTTCCCGGCATCAACTCCCTAACTCGTTGATACCGAGAACTAGGGGACGGATGTTCATGGTGGTTTTTCACCCCAAAGAGGCCAGCATCCCAAGGAAGGGCAAGAAAAGAATTTTCGTTTACAATGATGAGATTTGTGATTAACAGAGGAAAAACCCGAGGTCATCGTTAGGGCAAGATCAGGCAGGAGGGCCCGAGCCTGAGGTGCAGAATCAATCCGACTAGAAGAGTTCATGATCCGACCAGAAGAGGTCATGTTTCGATCAGATGAGGTCATGTGCATCATTCATAAAGTTGTGATGTGACTATAGCAACTTGCAAGGTCATCCTCTGACACACTCCACCGCGTGAACGAGTGATACAGGGTGGCATCATAAAGGTAGCGTATGGCACTAGCCAAGAAAGGGGTGATTAATGAAGTGTCAGATGTCAAGTTTACTCTCGGTAATGGCAGACTCACGTGGCTGACGTCATGAAGATATGGGAACAATGTTACTTTTTCTTAGTATATAAGGGGATAGTAAAAACATTTGTAAAGGTTAGCAAAATTTCACTCAAGCATATTTGTAAGAAAACACTACGCGAACAACTCGGTATCATACGGCCACCCTTTAAAAGAGGTCGGCCGAGCTCGGTTCAATTATAAAATCAGTATTCCACTTTGTTGCCGTGGACGTATGCTGGATTCATTTCGCCGAACCACGTAAAATCCTCTGTCTTTTTTGTATTGTTCTTGTTTGCTGCTAAGTTTGTTTTTGGCCCCCATAACCAAACAAATTCACGGTTAGAGGATGATTATTCTGAGAGCGGTATCACAAACTTGCCCATGTGACGAAAATCACCTGTCAACATTAATTAATTGGTGATTGATCGATGATTAAATACCATAGGTTGAAGGTACAATTCTAATTTTATATATATAATATATATATATATATATATATATATATATATATATATATAATTGATATTTATTTTATTTGTCAATAATCAGACAAGTCACGTGATTATGGGTTAATATTTATAATTAGTCAAAGAGTAGGAGAATGCTACGTTGTGGGCATAATAGCGACGTATCAGCTTTTATTACTCAACAAAGCAAATTTATGTTTTGGGAGAGCCGAGATGTGGAAAAGTATCGAAATAGTAATTAAATTAGTAATTTGGATGAGTCGTACCTGTCGGTGTTAATATGTGAACAACTGGGGCGGGTGCTGAAACCCAAATTCACGTAAAGAAATATAATGGCCAGCCTGTGTTTTCACTATATTCAAAATTCAAAGTTTCACATACCAAATTTTTTTTTTAATATTGTCAAATCATTTCAATCATTACACGCCTTTGAATTCAAAATTTCAGTTACCAAGAATAAATAAACCAGCTAGTTTGATGCCATGGTTGGGAAATTATAAGAAGTAGACAAAACAAAAAAACAGTATATAATATATGTAGTTGTTATTATATTTTTATTATTCGATTAATCAAATAAATTTTATTTGTATAAAATTATTTTTAAAACTAACTTATAGTAGAAAAGAACAATGATTGTGGGATGGGCGTGCGACGTCGCACACTAAAATGGTGTATGATGGGTACCGTCGCACACATCATTTTGGTGTGTGACGGATGTCATCGTAGACCCGTCGCACAATCATGATGTATGTCCACCTAAGATTGACATTTTATCGAATACTTTGCGCAATTTTTTAATAAAATCTTACATATTTAATCTCATCATTTTGATTTCCATTTTATTTTTAATTACTTATGTTTTGTGATTTGGAGAGAAAAGAAGGTGGATGGAAGAGAAAGAGAGTAAAAAAAATTACAGTGTTTACATAAATAGTGGAAGAAGAATGTATTCTTGTGTTATAAAAATATTTTGATCTCTTTTTTTGATTATTGGTTATAATGAATAAAAAAACTTAATTATAATTAATCGGAAAAAATGTATTTTTTTGTAGGCTTTAATTTCCTGTGATAGTTTTGAGTTTGATGGGTACAATAAAATGCCACCCACTGCCATTATCCTTCGTGTCTCCGTCTATTTGAAGAGTTGGATTTCTATGATGTTTTCCCATCAGATGACTTGGTTACTCTCTTATAATGACGTGTATAATTCGAAGATGTGTAAACCCTGGTTCGATGACATGTCACAAGAATGTTTTGGAACTTGATGAACCAGAATTTTTGAACCCTAGAGATAACACTACTATAAAAATACTAATTTATGATTTATTTTTTTTTATCAAAGAGAAAATATGTCACGAAATATATCATAGATCCATGATTATTTTGTGTTATAAAACTACTTATTTAATAAAATTATGACATATTTATGTCACAAGAAAATATCTTATGTTTTTCATTTTTCTCATAATTTATTATAAAAATAATATTATAGAAAACTGTCATAAATTAAAACTATGTCGCTTTATTTTATGAATAAATATGTAATATTTATGACATATTTCTATCATAAATAAAACGACGTCATTTAATTTATGACTGAATGTCATGAAACTATTGATAATAAAAAATTAACAGTTCAAATGGATCACTACAAGAAAACTGTGAAGTGGAGACGGAAAAATCTGTCGCTAATTCGTCGCAACATCATAGGCAGCAACGGAATAGAGACGGAATTTTTCCGTCTCTATTCTCCTGGTCGCAAAAAAAATAGCGACGGAAATGTTAATTCCGTCGCTAAATTTAGCGACGAAATTTTATTCCGTCTCGATTCGAACTTGTAACATATTTACCTAAACTCAAGTGAAACGCCACCAAACCACATACGTTTCCTTAAAAATTTCATCTACACTGATAAAATTTAAAATTGATTCCCCTTCCATTAAAAGATAATTCTCTCTCTAGATTCCTCCCCACACTACAACAAAATTGACTTTTAGTGGCGAAAATTTTCGCCACTAAAACTATTAGTGGCGAAATATAATTTCGTCACTAAAAGTGCGACACAAAAGATATTAGTGGCGAAAAATTTTTTCGCCACTAAAAGTCCATTTTTTCGCCACTGAAGATCATTTTTAGTGGTGAAATGTTTTTTCGCCACTAAAGGTTGTACGTGCCAAATTTGGACCCAAGGGTAAAATCGTCTTTTCACGACAAATTCAATACCAAAAGCCCACAAATATTCGCCCTTAAAAACCATATTGGAAAACCCAGCCCAAAAGACTTTATTCCGTCAGTACATAACACTACAAATAAAAAGCCAAATAAATAGACAGCATAAAACACAATTGTTACTAACTATTTCCTCTTTTTCTAAACACAAACACATGCAACGCCGAAAGTTGGATCCAAGACACGTTGTGGGTTCCTTAGCCAGAAATGTCAGCACGTTGTAGACCCGTTGCCAGCTTTTATCACAGCTACAAAGTAATCTCTTTTCAGATCTATAAAATGAAGATAACTCAGGGTTCAAGGCAGGCTTCACATCCTTCTTACAAGCTTCTATTCTCTGACACAAGTTCTGAGAACTTCCTATTTCCACAATTCTTATCACCGCCCTCACGGCCATCAAAAGAAAGTCAAGGTAATAATAAGCCTTACTTCCGCATATTACATAATGGCAGCTCATTTCATTCTACTGACTTGAGCGTCGGAGTGTACCCGGCACCCACCATACCGGTGGTAGTCTACTCCCGCTCACTCTATCTTTGTTTTGCAGGATCGTTAATGCCCCCAACCTACAAATTCTGATTGTGGACCTCGGCCGAATTCCACCATCCACAATTTGGCGCCCACCGTGGGGCCTTAGTGATTTATAGCAAACAAAGATCTTTCAATCTACAATTCGGAAAGCACTGTCACTCATGGCTTCAAGCAGCGAACAGACGCCAGATCCAATTGCGTCCCAAATAACTATGCTACAAGAAAGATTACGAACTTTGGAGGAGGAGAACCAGACCATGCGGAGCTCCAATTTAAACCTTCAGAAGCAGTTGGAAAAAATCTCTTCCACCTCTCAACAACGAGATTCTCCTGATAATCCCAATAATCTTGTGGCCCCATCTAACCTTTTGGAGACATTCAATGATGTGGCGAATGGTGATCCTTCCCCAGGCGACCTTCCAAGAAATCATACAAATATGACAATTTTTCCAGTCGACCAAGCTCAGCGAGTCGCTTCCAGCATGCGAAAAGAAATGTTAGAGTTCAAAGAAGCAATCTTATCCAGCTTGCCAGGCATCAAGCTACCAATAAGGAAGAGTAGAGCCGGGACGATTTCTGACACACCATTTATTGAGACTATCTCTTCCGTAGAATTACCAAGAAAATTCAGTCCCCCGGATATGAAAATGTATGACGGATCAACTGACCCAGACGACCACATCATTCATTACAAATATAAGATGATGTCAACGGGCCTAACCCCTCAACAGTGGGAAGCTGGGATGTGCAGAGGATTTGGAGAAACGTTGGCGGGGCCAGCCCTAACTTGGTTCATCAACCTCCCATACAGGTCTATTGGATCATACCAACAATTGGCAGACAAGTTTTTAGAGCATTTCGCAAGTTCTTGCAAGATTGAAAAGACTTCAGACGACCTTTACGCCGTCCAACAGAGAAAAGGAGAATCTTTACGAAGCTACGTGGCTCGGTTCAATAAAGAAAGAATAACTATCTCTGACCTCCATCAACCTACGGCGGTAGAAGCATTTAGAAATGGATTGCTTCTAGAAAGTGGACTCTACAAAAAACTCACTAAATTTCGATGCTACACAATGGATCAAGCCATGGCTCGAGCCCAAGTTGAAATAAGGTGGGAGGAGGACAAGAGAAACCAAAGAAAAGAGAATTCTTCTAATTTTCAACGAGATAGTACTCAAGATACTGTTAAACGGCGCAAAGAATTCCCTAACAAAACGCTACGGCCAACAGACATGAAGAACAATCAAAGGGTGCATCGACATTTCAACCGAGACTTCAAGAGACAACCATTGCCATTCAGGGTTCAAGATAAAACCATGAACAGAGAAAGGCTCTCAGACTATAATTTCACTGTATCCCCAGGTGAACTGGTTTCGGTCCTCAAGAAGATGGGGAACGAGGTACGATAGCCCCCATGCTCCAGAGATTATTCAGCCAAGAAAGATACCAGCAAATGGTGTGAATTTCATCGAGATTATGGACATACGACAGCAGATTGCGTAGCTTTAAGGCTGGAAGTATTGGAATTGCTAAATAAAGGATATTTGAAGGATTTGCTTTCGGAGAAAGGCAAAGCTACTATAGCCCGAAGAAACGAGAAGGAAGAAGGCCCCACACCACCACCACCAAACAGTAAGTTTTATTTCTGGAGGGTCCGAAGTCAGCGGTGTCTCATATTCGGCTGCGAAACGACATACCAGAGAAGCAACAATGGGTCATTTCCGTTCAACTACGTCGATTGAAGGGATGTTTACAAACCTAACAATTGAATTCCCAGACGACAACAATTCCAATCAAACGAATCCGCATCATGACGCGCTGGTAATTTCATTACAGATTGCAAATTTTATAGTCAAACGAGTCTTAGTCGACACATGATCGTCAGCAAACATCATCTTCAGAACTGCTCTGTCCGACATGGGAACCGAGATAGAAAGGATCAATAGGAGGTCAACTGTTCTTATTGGATTCAGCGGCGAACAAAAATTCACAATCGGGGAGATAACACTCCCAGTCTATGCCGGAGGAAACAACAAGATGACAACTTTTTTTGTTCTCGATTGTCCCTCAGCCTACAATCTGATTGTCGGCCGACCTTGGATTCATGAGATGAGGGCAGTTTCGTCAACTTACCATCAAGTGCTCAAATTTCCCACAAGATGGGGGATTCAGGAGATTATGGGAGACCAACACGCTTCAAGAAGTTGCTACCAGACGACTTTAAAGGCGAAACCTCAGTCGGCATAGCAATTAATGAAGGGATCCGGTGTTTTACCACCAGATCAGCCAAGCGTAGAGGAGCTAGACGAAGTCCCAATACACCCAGAATATGCAGATCACAAAGTACCAATTGGAGTTAATCTGGGTCCCAAGCTACGAACCGACCTAATTGATTTCTTAATGAAACGACATGATTGTTTCACCTGGTCACAAGAAGATATGACCGGGATCGACCCAGAATTAATCACCATGAGCTCCATGTAGATCCAAGCTACCCTCATGTCAGACAGAAAAGAAGAAAGTTTACCCCGGAGAGGAATCAGATCATCAATGAAGAAGTCCAAAAATTATTACAAAATGGAGCCATCAAGGAGGTTCAATTCCCAGAATGGTTAGCTAATGTGGTGATAGTACGAAAGAAGAACGGGAAATGGCGAGTTTGCATCGACTTCACAGATTTGAACAAAGCGTGCCCCAAGGATTCCTTCCCATTACCTCATATTGATTCCTTGGTTGATGCTACAGCAGGCCATGAGTTACTGAGTTTCATGGATGCCTATTCAGGCTACAATCAAATACTCATGCATCCGAACGACCAAGAGAAAACTGCTTTCATCACCAACAGAGGCATATATTGTTACAAAGTGATGCCATTCGGACTCAAAAATGCTGGAGCAACTTATCAACGAATGGTGAACAAAATGTTTTCTCAACAAATAGGGAAGACCATGGAGGTTTACATAGATGACATGCTGGTAAAGTCATTAGAAGCCGAACAACATCTGACACACTTGGAGCAGACATTCGACACAATGAGGAAATATGGTATGAAATTGAATCCAACAAAATGTGCTTTTGGAGTCTCTTCAGGGAAATTTCTTGGATACATGGTCACGCGACGAGGGATAGAAGCCAATCCTAATCAGATCAGATCTATTCTTGACATTCCTTCTCCTACCAATCCGAAAGATGTCATGCGACTAGCCGGAGAATAGCCGCACTTAATAGATTCATTTCCAAGTCGACCGATAAAAGTTTTTTATTCTTCTCAGCCTTGAAGAAGGCAAAGCACTTCGAGTGGACTCCACCAGCCTGCGAAGAAGCATTGACGGAACTTAAACGATACTTATCTTCTCCACCATTGTTATCAAAGCCACTCGACAATGAAAGACTTTTTCTCTACTTAGGAGTCTCAGAACAAGCAGTAAGTGCAGTCCTGATCCGAGAAGAAAAAGAAACTCAACTCACAGTCTACTATGTGAGTAAAGAATTATTAGATGCGGAGTCACGCTACCCTCATATGGAAAAATTGGTACTGGCTTTGGTAACTGCAGCAAGGAAGCTACGACCATATTTTCAG
The DNA here is from genome assembly GCA_019454045.1 of Zanthoxylum bungeanum. Classification (NCBI taxonomy): domain Eukaryota; kingdom Viridiplantae; phylum Streptophyta; class Magnoliopsida; order Sapindales; family Rutaceae; genus Zanthoxylum; species Zanthoxylum bungeanum. The sequence goes on along the minus strand of SKCR01024036.1, from coordinate 67,463 downwards.
GGGCACCCAATCACTGTCTATACATCGTATCTAATGAGGAGCATACTTCTTAAGCCCGAGCTTTCAGGGAGACTGACGAAGTGGGCTGTGGAACGAGGAGAACACGACATCACGTACTTACCATGCACCGCGATCAAATCACAAGCACTCGCAGATTTTTTCGCTGATTTCAGCTCCAGTCTACAGGTACCAGCTGAACAAGAAATCCAATGTATCCATCCTTCGACTACCTGGAGATTGGCAGTCGACGGATCAAGCAATAAACGTGGATGCGGCTTAGGGGTTGTGATTACAACTCCTGAAGGCGATGTGTTGCAGCAGGCGATCAAATGCGGCTTCAGAGTCTCTAATAACGAAGCCGAATACGAAGCTCTCATAGCTGGCTTAAACTTGGCCCATGAGCTTGGTGCCAAGAAGATCGAAGTAAAATCAGATTCTCAATTAATTGTCAATCAATTCCAGGGTTCATATCAAGCTAGAGACTCACAGATGGTTTCTTATCTACAAAAGGTGAAGGAAATCCAGTCGACATTTGCAGATAACCATTTGTCAAATCCCCAGAAACGAAAATACGCACGCAGATGCTTTAGCTACACTGGGTTCGGCAATAAGGAGAAAAAATCCAGTCCATCCCAATTGTATATTTGCAGTGGCCAGCAATTTGGAATAATGGAGTCGAAGAAGTTACAGCAATCATATCAGGCGACTCATGGTTGACTCCAATTGAGAAATATTTGCAAAATGGCATGCTTCCAGAAGATAAAATTGAGGCTCGAAAGATTCAACGACAAGCTGCCAGATTCACACTACATAATGGGCAACTTTTGAAGAGATCACTATCTGGTCCCTACCTCAAATGTCTCACTCCAGAGGAAGCCCAATACGTTTTAACCGAACTTCATGAAGGGGAATGTGGAAACCATTCAGGTGGAAGAAGCTTAGCTTCCCAAGCCCACACGACAGGATACTATTGGCCGTCTATGCGGGCTGACTCGGTTGAATTCGCTCGAAAATGTGAGAAATGTCAAAGATTTGCCCCCGTCTCACACTTACCACCAGAGAAACTGAATCTGATTCTGTCACCTTGGCCATTCATGAAGTGGGGAATGGACATCGTTGGGAAGCTACCTACCGCCCCTGGGCAGCGAGTCTACATGCTTGCCCTTACAGATTACTATTCCAAATGGATCGAAGCAGAAGCCTTTGCCAAGACGAGACATAGAATGCAAACCGTATGGACACATCATTTAGTAGATTCATGTTGCGACTGTTGGAACATAGCAGGAAATAGAAAAGGGTACAAGATCACTATTAGACTTCTGAGGGCAATCAAAAGCCAAGTCACCACAAGCGAATGGACAAGCTGAATCATCCAACAAGACGATCTTGAATACAATGAAGAAAAGATTAGAGAAATCAAAAGGAGCATGGGCGGATGAACTTCCAGGAGTCTTGTGGTCCTACAGAACTACAGCCCGGTCATCAACTGGACAAACCTCATTCTCCCTTGTGTTTGGGTGTGAAGCAGTGATTTCAGTCGAAGGAGTTGTTCCAACTCCTCGTTACCAATGGCTCGAGGAAATCATGAATCAACAACTCATGAGTTATAGCCTTGATACGGTTGACGAATTGAGGGAACGAGCCACCATACGACTTGCAGCACATCAACAGAGAATGGCCAAATATTTTAACAAGAATGTTAGGTACATAACGTTTAAAGAAGGAGATTGGGTCCTACGTAAAGTATTTCAGAATACCAAGGAGATCAAAGATGGAAAGCTAGGACCAAATTGGGAAGGCCCATACGTCATTACGAAGATCGTTGGGCAGGGCGCCTACAAATTGGAAACGACTGGAGGAAGGCCAATTCAAAATAGCTGGAATGCAATTCACCTTAAGCGATTCTACCGGTAATTTTTATTTTTCTTTTTTTTGTCTTGCCCACTCGGCTAATGAATTATTTGATAATAAAATGTTGTGTGATGAAATTTATGCATTCTGATATCCATATAGTAAAACAAATATGAAGTCTTAGATGTCGACCAAAAAGGAAACATTACATATATCATTCAAAATTCGCGATTTCCCATTACAAAAAGATAATCAAGAGTTACAATTACATATTCATTCCACGGGCATCTCAGTCGACGGGACCTCAGGAGAAAGCTGAACATCCACAGATGGAACTTCGAGAGTCTGGGTAGGAACGTGGGAGATTGGACCTGTTTCAGTCAGTCCAGGACCCTCAACTGTTTCAGCGTGTTTTTCCGTAGTAGTCTTTTCTTCTTCAACCTCCCCAACAACCACGGGTTCTTCAACCACCTCATTCGAAAGCACTTCCTCTCCCTTCTCTTCTTCTTCACCATTGCTTGAAAGGGATAACCCAGCAGCCATCCTCTCATATTCACGGATCCATTTCTTCGGTTTCCAAGCGACATTCTGACCAGCAAGATACTCCTCCATTAGACTGCTCCTTTCTTTCATCATCGATTCAAATGCAATCATCTCAAGTTGCTCGAGCAACTCAGCTTTCTCCTTCGTCAAATTCTCCAAACTTTCTTTATACGCCTCATTGGTTGCCTCGGACACCTCATTTTCCAATTTTAATATCGCCTGAGTCTCCTTCAATTCCTTTTCAACCATTTTTAACTTCCTTTCAGTAGCATCGGAATTCGTTTTCAATTCAGCAAAGTCTTTTCTGACTGATGTGTTCGCCTTCTCCAAATCCCTCATCCTCCTCTGGCTCAATTCCGCATATTCTTGCATAAAGAGGCCACACTCCATAACCTGAAACGAACTTCACTTAATTTCTCCCATTCGACATAAAAAATATATATATATACTTTTCCAAATCTAGGTACCTGATAACTGAGAGCCGCAATCTTCTTGCTCGTTTCGGTTGGGCCCAGTTCAGTCAACCTTTGCTCATCCTCTTCAAGTAAGAGACACTTAATGAATTTAGAAAGGCTGGAAGGATCCGAAATTGCAGTAGACCCGTGTGGAATCTTCACTATAACGCCTTCTGCGTCTTCCTCCACTTCCACTACTGCCTTCCTCTTCTTTGAAGCAGAGACCTTCTCAATCGGCTGTGTCACTGATTCAGGAACATCGACTGGAACGACTTCAGTAGGTTTGGTGATTACCATTTCAACGGCTTCAGGCTCCTTAGCTTTAACTTTCTTTGTCTTCCTTCGGCTTCTCATTTCATCGAGTTTTGGCACTTTAAATGGGCCCGACATCATTTCAGCTGCGCATAAAAATTCTTCAGGAGTCAGCGGTTTTAAAAATAGCAGCCCTCCAAATGTAACCTCAATCGCCCAAGTGCATAATATCACGGCCAAAATATGCTTACTCAAAGCCAAGGAAGTACCTTCTGAATCTAGCACTTCCTTCCACAACGGAGTTAGCCTCAGCCTCCTCTCTTCTAAAGCAGCTCTCCAATTCCTCTTCGAATCAGGCAAGCTAAGAATGTATTTCGTGTTCGAGACGGCTCGACTGGTAGTATCAAACGATCTGTTTAACTGAAGACCTGGAAAAACAAAAGAAGAATATTCTCAGCCATTCAAAATACAAATATAGAGTATCAAAGTTAAGATGAAAACACTCACTCGACGAGCTCCAATGTTCAGGTATATCTCCTCTCCCATTCAACCCAAATACACCCTCTCCCCTCACGAAGAAATAACTTTTCTGCCAATCTCCTCTGTCATTAGTTGTTAGCCCCAATACCAAATGCTCCCTCTTTTGGCGGAGATACAAGTGATATCTCCCTTTTTCTCTCAGGTGCTCTTTCATATAATAGGTATACAATAATTCTCGCACCCCGAATACGATCCCCAATTCAAAAGCCATACACTCAATCGACAGTAAAATCCTCCAAGTGTTTGGCATTAGTTGAGAAGGAGCCAGCTGATAATGATTCAACACTTCCCATACTAACTTTGGAATGGGGAATCTGAATCCATCAATAAATGTGCGTTCGTAAAACCCAATCCACCCAGGAACTTTGTAATCTATCCTTTCAGTCGACGATGCTAACCTAACTTCTATTGATGAAGGAAATCTATATTTCAATTTTATTTCTCTCATTGATTTTTCAGTCACTCGACTAGCTGGGTTCTTGGTTAGGATATTTGTTGGTTCGCTCGTGCTTGGAAGTCCACTCGACTCTCCAATGGCGGGTAGTATTGATCTCAAAGGTGTAACTTTGGTGGGTACTCCTAAAGGTGGTTTAGCCAAAGTTACGACTCCAGCATCTATAAAATCTTCATACGACCAATCCCTATGAGTTTCTTCATCGCTCGAATCATCCATAGGTTGTTCAATATACTTGTCAATTTGAGCGCCTAAACTACCCAAAGAATCCTCACTCGACATTTTCCAAGCGACAAACACTAGTTTCCTAAAATATCTACTCCTTTGAAGATCTAAACCCGTCTAAATCACAAACATAATCTCAATATATCGCTAAATCATTCAAGATCAAATGACCTATTTGACTTAGAACAGATTGAATCTACAATATGAACATTTGAAGATGTTGAAGAATATGAAGAAAAATATGAAGAGTACCTTGAGATCTTGAGAGCTTCCTTAAGCTTGCCAACCGAGAGAAATTGGAGTGTGAGACCAAATGAGACTCAAAACCCATTCTTATACTCTCCATTTAGGCGCCTCAATTTCCCTCCAAAAGACACCTCGAAAATCCCACTAGGGTTTTTTTTATCTAAATGGGCTCCAAATACCCTCAAGCCCAACTTGCCTCCGATCTTCCAATGATAATATCACTGTGAAGATCTTGTGATTGGATGATATCTGTCAATTCAGAGGATATCTCCTCCTCCCAATGAAATCATTTCCTACATAGTAGAACCTTGACATCTTGTTTCATTCTACAAAGGTTCGTTGAATTTCAGTCAACATTTCTACATGAAGACTGCAGACAAGTCGACGTTGGTATATGAATCTCTGTAAGTTTCTTTCAGTCGACTTGCGTCATTGAGGTAATTTCAGGTAAACTTGAATCGAAATGCATAATGATTCGTATAATCACTTCAATCGAGATACATGCATGAAGTCATTGCAGGATTACTTCAGTCGACATTATGTACAAAGTGTACGGATTTACTTCAGTCGACATTCTTATATGGGGCGGATCATCTCAGTCGACAGGTATATGGTAAGATCATTGAAGGAACATTCCAATCGACGGACATGAGAGAATGTTTCAAGTTGTTATTCCAGTCGACAGGTATATGGTAAGATCATTGAAGGAACATTCCAATCGACGGGCATGAGAGAATGTTTCAAGTTGTTATTCCAGTCGACAGGTATATGGTAAGATCATTGTAGGAACACTCCAGTCGACAAGCATAAGAAAAAATTTCGTGTTATTACTCCAGTCGACATGTATTTATGGAGCTTTGTATGAATTTTCTTGTCAACTTCTATGTATGTAAAGTTTGCAGGTATGCTCCAGTCGATATTTGACAAACAAATATTCAATACGATAACTTCCCAGTCGATGTGAGCTCGACACTACATGAGGACTTGATGTGAAGATATTTCAGTCGACGTGTACGTATGAAGACTTTGCAGACATTCCAGTCGACACTACGCTATATGAAGACTTGGTGTGAAGACATTCTACTAGACACTATATGGGGACTTGGCGTGTGCATCCCAGTCGACATTAGAAAGGCATGAGACTTGATAGGGATGTCTCACTCGACATTAGTATATTGTTTGGCACTAGTTAATGATGTCTCAGTTGACATTACAATATGTAGCTGTAGGACACAGGACCTGAGCGACGCCGTCCTAGGCTCGCGGCCTAGTTGGGAAGGATTACATAACATGGAGTCGCCACCCCGGTGTGAACCGGGATAAAGATTTAAGGCCGCACTCACCCCTCGCAAGGAAGACCTCAAACCGTTGGGTTCGGAATGGTCCCTTACTTATGTCACTTGTAATGAAAGGATTCATGTAATAATTTAACTAAGCTTAAGTAACACTTATTTCCAAGAGTATCATGCTTCTAAATTCTCATATGCAAAATAAAACTTATGCGTACATTTTTACATATATCTCATATTTAAAATTGCATGCTTAACATATATCAAGATAGCAACGAACATACAACTTTACATATCACATTCAGGAAAATACAAGCACACATATTGACCATACAAGCACACATATGGGCACTTTTCCAAGCGGTACGTGGAATTGTAGCCCAAGTACAGACCGCACTACCGTCCATTCGGAATCGGCTACGGAGTTTACGTCTGGGTTTCCATCCGATATACCGCAAGAAATAATACTCAAATGTTATCATGACATAAGCATACGAATTGTAATACATTGACACATTTGCATAAGAAAGATCAACCAATAGGCAATTATGCATGAATATAATAAGACAGACTCAGTTTAGTGTGTGCACGTTCATGTAGCGTTCGTAAACGCGTTCGAACGGAAATGAAACAGAATGCTCACGTTCGAGTAGCGTTCGTAAACGCGTTCGAACGGAAATGAAACAGAATGCTCGCGTTCGAGTGGCGTTTGTTAACGCGTTCGAACGGAAATGAAACAGAATGCTCATGTTCGTATGGCGTTCGTTAACGCGTTCCAACAGAAATGAGACCTGATGCATGATAAGGCAAAATGTATGCGCGTTCGAGTTGCGTTTGTGAACGCGTTCGAACAGACACGGACTTGATGCATGAAATGGGATGCAATACTTAAACAGAAAATAAAGGGGCGCGGCGAAGCACTGCCGTAAAGGTGGCCTTTTGGGGCTCTTGATCTCTCAAAGAGATGACCTTTAGACCAACGTACTAAGCCCATGCGCGTCACATTACACATACAAAAATAGAACCAATCCTATCAACCAAGTATGTCCGATTGAACACATCTTACATCCAATCTGAACACACATCAACCGGCGCGGCAAAGTATCGTGGTAACGGGTTTGAACCCCTCCCCATAAGGGATCTTTCATTCCACTTACTAAGCCCATGCGCTTGATTGATCCATGCATAAAAGATAAACTCAATAATATCAAACTAAGTATGCCCGATTGAACGTATCTTACATCCAACCGAACACACATCAACCGGCGCGGTGAAGTAGTGTCACAAAGGTGACCTTTTCGGCTCTTTGTCTCCTAAATGGAGGACCTTTGGACTAACTCACTAAGCCCATGCGCTTGATTGAATCATACATAAATAAGCAATATATTGAATTCAAGTAAAGAAAACTAAATAAACAAAAAGCAACACAACGAAAGAGAGATGGTGCCGTTTACTCAAGCGGTACGTGGAGTTGTGGCCCGAGTACAGATCATATTACCGTCCATTCGGAATCGGCTATGAAATTTATGTCCGGGTTTCCATCCGATATACCGCGAGAGTTGACACATCTCTCATTCATCCAATACCCACAACATATTACATCTCACAATTCATGCATATTTATATACTCAAAGACCACAACACACATTTCAACATTACAATCATACAAGAAATACTTAATAAATAATGTGGAAAAGGAAAACAAGTGTGAAAGATACCCTCAGGTCTAACCTTTTAAGCTGTCTCTCGAACTCGCGTTCCACGAATATCGAAAAAGGGGTAAAGCTCCGCAACTTTTCTGGTTCACTGGTTCAGCGTCCTAGCTCACTGCCTTGCTATTTTGCTTGCGGTTCGAACTCCGTTCTGCTCCTATTCGGCCTCGGTCTTGCTGCTCACTGCACGAGCCACCTATTTTAACATTTTCAAAGAACTATTCCAAGTTTGTGTGGGTTCTTAGTGCAATTAAATGTGATTATTCTTAAGATTATCTATGCAGTTTTTTGTGTACTGTTTTTTAAGGATTTGGGCTGCTGTTAAGGTGATTTTGCTGCTGTTTGGGTGTGTAATACCGTGTGGTTTTGTGTGGTAATTTTCGTGGTGGAGGGCTGCTGTATAGGTGGCTGTTTCGGTGATGTGTGGGGGGTTTACGGAGGTGGTTTTCAGTGGTGGTTAGGGGCTATATTTGTGGTTGTATTAAGGTTTGTTTTGGTGTTTGTATTTCGGTGATGTGAAGGTGGTTACTTGTGGTGGATTCGGCTATGGGGGAGACGGTTAGGGCTCTTTTGTTCTCTTTCTGTGTATGTGTGAATGTTTTCTTTTTCTCTTGTTTAGTCTTGGGTGTGTCGAGAGAAAATCTAGAGAGATTTCGAGAGAGTTGGGTGTGAATTATATGTGTCAAGGAGACAAAGGCTTTGGTGAGGGGTTGTTTATATAGAAGATGGCTAGGGTTTCACCTTTTCTCACAAGGAAGAGATCTTGTTTGCCAAATTAGGAGAGATGAGAAGGTATACACAAGATTGAGGGGGGACAAGATATTTTAAATTAGGAAGTTGTAATATTTAATTTGTGTTGGTTTAGGAATACAAATATTTTATATTGGTAAATATCTTATTAGATTAGGAAGTCAAATATATGATTGGCTTTAATTGGTTAGGATTGATTTTAATTTGGATGATTATATTTTGATTTAGTATGTGATTTGTTTAATTTAGGCATGATTTTAGTTTAAGTTGAATTGTTTATTTTAATTGGTAAATGGTTTAAATGTTTTATTTAATGTTTAATATTTAATTAATATTTATTTATTTAATTTGGGATGTGTTTTATGGGCTTTGGGGAGCTAAATGGGCTGGGCGTGAGGCTAGCAGCAAAACCAGAATTACCGACACCGTTCGAACGCTTCCTCGAACGCGACACGAACGCCCGCAATCTGTTTCCCGTTCGAACGAAGTAGCGAACGCAGCACTAACGAAGACAGTGAGCTTGTTTTGTCTGAATTTCCCCTTCCGATATCCGTTTCCCGTGGCTTCGGTGACTCAAAAGGTAGTGCCTCCAAATGAAGCTCATCATCGGGTTTCACATGCGAAAATGCAATGCCTACAGTCGCCCCCACTTTGATGGGGCTTGTGCAGTGTGTGACAGTGACAGTCCTATCAAAGTTATGCAATGCATTTTACTTACCTGGCTAGCTAGCTGTCTCGAGCTGAGCTGATACTGCAGTGGACCTCGATCCTGAGACGCGTCTCGATGCTGCTGATGATATGGGCCTCGAACCTGGGACGCATCCCGATAACTGCAATCGACAACGGGGGCCTCGACCCTGGGGCGCATCCCAGTACCGCTGACAAAATATGGGCCTCGACCCTGGGACGCATCCCGAAAATGATGATGCAGTGGACCTCGATCCTGGGACGCATCCCAATAGCTGCAACCGACAACGGGGGCCTCGACCCTGGGACGCATCCCAATACCGCTGACAAAATGTGGGCCTCGACCCTGGGACGCATCCCGAAAATGATGATGCAGTGGACCTCGATCCTGGGACGCATCCCAATAGCTGTAACCGACAACGGGGGCCTCGACCCTGGGACGCATCCCAATACCGCTGACAAAATGTGGGCCTCGACCCTGGGACGCATCCCGAAAATGATGATGTGGAGCTTCGCTCCTCAGCCGATATGGGCTTCGCCCCCAAGCTGACATGATGTGATGTGGAGCCTCGCTCCTCAGCCGATATGGGCTTCGCCCCCAAGCTGACATGATGTGATGTGGAGCCTCGCTCCCCATTCGATATGGGCTTCGCCCTCCGAGACCCATACCCGGAACTTAACTTCATTGGGACCTCAATCTTCAGATTACTGCCCATATCAAATGCTGTGCCTTTACCATCTCTGATTGGCTTACTGCTCGCTCTTTTCCGTCTCCAACACCTGTTTACACAAAACAGAACACACACAAAAATATGTAATAGGTTACGTGTATGCATGTATGCATGAGTTTTCTTATCCGTTGGGTTAGGTCTTCCGCTGGCGACCAAGTCTTCTCAAGCAAAGTACAACTTCAACCTGTCGACATTGATTGGTTCTGTGAATTCATTTCCTTCCAAGTCTGATAGCTTCACTGCTCCATTTCCCATGACTTTCTGAACGATGTAAGGTCCTTCCCAGTTAGGCCTGAATTTCCCTCTCGGGTCCGTCGTCGACGGCCTCGACTGCTTAAGTACCAAATCACCCTTTCTGATCTTTGTGGGACGTACTTTCTTGTTGAATGCCCGGGCTAGTCTCTTCTGATACAACTGCATGTGATACAAAGATTTCGTTCTCTTCTCATCCAACAGTACCAACTGATCAAATCTCTGTGCGGCCCATTCCTGTTCCGGTAATTCTGCCTCTGCAAATACCCTCAGGGACTGTATTTCCACTTCTACTGGCAATACTGCTTCCATTCCGTGGACCAAGGAGTAAGGTGTTGCACCCGTTGCCGTTCTTACTGATGTTTTGTACCCCCACAAAGCATACGGTAATTTCTCGGCCCAATCTCTACAATTTTCTGTCATCTTGGCTAAAATTGTCTTTATAGTCTTGTTGGCTGCCTCAACTGCCCCATTTGCCTGCGGCCTGTACGGTGATGACTTGTGGTGGCCTATCCCATGCCTTTGTAACATTGCCTTCGTCTCTCCTTGAAACTGGACCCCGTTGTCTGTCACTACATGATGCGGCATACCATACCGACAAATGAGGTTCCGAGCTATGAACTTTGCCATCTGCTTCGTTGTAACATTACGGAAGGATTCGGCTTCCACCCACTTTGAGAAGTAATCTACTGCCACCACTATGAAGCGATGCCCATTTGATGTATTTGGTCGAATTTCCCCAATCATATCAATCCCCATGCTGAGAAGGCCACGGCTCTGACAACCCGTGCAATTCTGTGTGCGGTAAGTGATTCAAATTACCGTGTGCTTGACAGTCATGACAGTGCTTTACCATCTTCGCGCAGTCTGTTTCCATGGTTGACCAATAAAACCCCTGTCTCACTATCTTGCGGGACAAGTTCAACCCATTCATGTGCGGACCACATACCCCGGCATGTACCTCTTCCATCACTCTCTGAGCTTCTTCTTTTCTCAAACATTTCAACTGAATACCGTTTGCCTGCCTCTTGTACAGTTCCCCTCTCAAAGTCACATACTGGGAAGCCAACTTCTGAATGGCTATTCTGTCTTTTCTGGCCGCCCCTTCCGGGAATTCACCATGTTCCAGATACCTCTGAATGTCATAATACCAAGGCTTACCGTCGTCAACCTCAACTTCCAGAATTCTTTCTATCTCATAAGCAGGTTTACTTGCTGTTGTCAGTACCAACGGTCTCATCACTAACTTCTCTGGATTTTCCCAAGTCGCTGCTAGTGTAGCCAATGCGTCTGCCATCTGATTCTCTTCCCTCGGTAGGTGCTGAAACTTACACTCGGGGATATCCTGTGCCAATTTTCTGAGGTGAAAAAGGTAAGGCTTCAACCGTTCTTCCTTCAATTCCCATTCTCCTCGCATCTGCTGGACTACTAACATAGAATCTCCGTAGATTTCCACACTCCCGGCCTTCAAGGCTATCAATGCTGTCAGGCCAAAAGCACATGCTTCATACTCAGCCATGTTATTAGTCACTCTGAATGTCAACCTCTTAGCCAAAGGCAAAGTCTCTCCCTCGGGGGTTACTATCACGATCCCAATTCCGGCTCCCTTGTAATTCACTGCTCCGTCAAAATACATCTTCCATCTCTGAACTGTTATTGCTTGGATCTCTTCATCTGGAAACTCAAACTTATACTGATCCCCCTCAACAGGTTGCAATGCCAGAAACTCTGCTACTGCTCGTCCCTTGATCACTTTGGAGGTGATATACTCGATGTCAAACTCTGTCAACAATACCAACCATCGGCCCAGTTTTCCCACTAGTGAAGGCACTGAATGAAGATATTTCAGAGGATTCTCCTTTGCCACCACCTGGATCTTGTAAGACTGGAAGTAATGTCGCAACTTTCTGGAAGCCCATACCACTGCAAGACAGATCTTCTCAACTTCCTGATACCGAGCCTCATACGGAAGCAGCTTCTTACTCAGATATATAAACTGCATGTTCTACCCCTGTCTCATCTGCCTGTACCATCATACCCCCCAATGCTTCTGATTCTATAGCCAAATACAATATCAAAGGTCTGCCGGTCTCGGAGGTTTCATACAGGTGGTTTACCAAGTACTCTCTGATTCTGTCGAAGGCGGTCTGACACTGTTCATTCCATCTCACTGGCTGATCTTTTCTCAACAGTTTGAAGATAGGCTCACATACCGATGTCAACTTGGCAATAAACCGACTGATGTACTGAATCTTTCCAAGAATGCCCTGACTTCCTTTTCTGTCTTCGGTGCAGGCATTTCTGTGATTGCCTTGATCTTTTCGGAGTCTACCTCTATTCCGCCCATTCCCACTGTATGACCAAGCAACTTCCCTGATGTCACCCCAAACACACATTTCTTGGGATTAAGCCGCAGGTTATATCTGTCAACTCTCTGGAGGAACCTTTCCAATGCCTCAATATGCCCAACTCTCGTTTCTGATTTCACCATCATGTCATCCACATACACCTCAATCTCTTTGTGCATCAAGTCATGGAAGAGTGTAGTGGCCATCCGCTGATAAGTAGCTCCTGCATTCTTAAGCCCAAACGGCATTACCTTGTAACAATAGGTACCCCACTCGGTAACAAATACAGTCTTGTGTTTATCTTCCTCAGCCATGAGAACCTGATTGTACCCTGAAAATCCATCCGCAAATGAATACATAGCAGACAAAGCCGCACTGTCAACCAGAACATCTATATGCGGCAAAGGGAAATCATCTTTCGGACAAGCTTTATTGAGATCTCTGTAGTCTACACACATTCTGACCTTCCCATCTTTCTTCGGTAACGGTACTATGTTAGCCAACCATTCAGGATATTTTTACCACTTCCAGGAACCCCACATCTATCTGTTTCTTAACTTCCTCTCTGACTTTCTCAGCCCATTCTGGTCTCATCCGTCGAAGTTTCTGCTTTACTGGCCTCATATTCGGATAAGTTGGTATTGTGTGCTGGGCAATGTTTCTGTTTACCCCGGGCATGTCCTCATAAGACCAAGCAAATACTTTGGCATATCTGACCAACACTTCTTCTAGTTTCTCCCTCTCTTCGGAGGTTACTTCACTTGCAATCAAAATTTCTTTGGGGTTCTCAAGTGTACCCAAGTTAAATGCAATAGTTCTGGCTGAACTGATGTCAAATATGCTTGATTCATGCAGAGTAAACGGAAATGACTCAGGCAAGTAAGCAAAAGAAATGTCTTTATTATTGGATAATGCGGAAGTACATTCAAATAAGTCAGGAAGGTAAATGTCTTCATCATCTATAGACACTTCTTCCTTTGCAATCAGGTCTTCCTCAGGCTTCTCATCTTCTCCAGAGTCAGGCTCTCTAACTTCATCAGCTCTTCTTCCCAAATATCTGCTTCCACAGCTTTCCCGGTGTGGTTTCTCACCCAACCAAATCCTGGAAGATCTCAAACCCAGGCACCACAATCCCATTGACTTCCACAGGTTCAGGCTCTCCTTGATACCCTGAAGCTTTCACAAAGCATTCCATCAGTTTCAGGCCCTTTTTTCTTGACCTTCGGCTTTTCTTCGTCAGATTTGTACCCCCAACCCTTCCGAGTAGTCTGTCCTCTGAAATCCGGCAATTTTGAACCTTTACCCGGCTCAAACTTCATTTTCTCCATAATCCTAGCCACTCTAGGATCCACCCACTCCTCAAAAGTGGCTGATACCTGGAACCTCGTGAAAGGTAGTATCTCCAAGGCAGCCACGTCATTGTCTAACTCAGCCCGGATGGTAACAATCTCTCCCTCATACGGGAATCTGATCATCTGATGCAAAGTGGAAGGCACGCCCCCAAGCTTGTGAAACCAAGGCCTTCCCACAATAAAGCAAAAGTGGCTGGGATGTCCAGCACTGTGAACTCAACCTCATCTTCAATCGGCCCTACCCTGACCATAGCCACAAAGGTACCCTCAACTCCCCGCTTACTGTCATCATAAGCTTTAATAGTCATACTATAGGGATCCAAGTCTGTTGCTTTCATACCCAATCTTGCCAGAATTTTTAACGGGCACACATTGATGGACGAACCGTCATCCACCATCACACATGAAGTTTTCTTGCCCCTCACCTCGGCCCTGATAAATAAAGGCCTATTATGATTCCTCCCCTCCGGCGGGAGATCATTCTCAGAAAAGGATATCTGCAGAGCTTCCTTTTGAACTGACCCAACAAACATTGCGGGGTTGGCATCCTCTGGTACCACAATCTTGCTCAAGGCCTCAACCATAGCCTGTCTATGCTCCCGAGATGCACATAATAGTTCCCAGTTACTGACTTGTGCTCTAGTCTTCCTCAATTGCCTCAGCACTATATCCCCTTCAGTATTTTCTGCAGCCTCAACCACTTCTCTACCATCTGTCAAAGCTTCCTTACCCTTTTCCGCCATATCATTGTAAAAACGACCGCTACGTGTCATTCCCCTTACTTCCTCCTCATCACTGCTAGAGAAATCAAGCCAAAAGTTCTTCTTCTGCTCAAACTCATCCTCACTAGTACTATCCCAGATTCCCAGGCAAAAGGCTTGAGGATGAAAGGATTTTAGGACAAGGTCTTCTGGAAGGCCAGAATTGATCATATAGGCTGGTGGTGGTACGGCACGGTAGTTGGGTAAGGGGTTTCTGTGTGTATCGGGCTGTTCTGTGTCTGGGTTGGGTATTTTCTTGGAGTCTATTAGGTATTGGATTTCATGGCGGAGTCGGGCGCAGTTGTCGGTGTCATGGCCTTTTTAGAAGTACTAAAGTATGATAAAGAAATTGAAGGATCTTCAAAGAATCTATTCTTAGATTTTAGAAGTACTAAAATTGCAATAAATAACTCTTGGAGAGTTAATGACTATTCTCAAGGAGATAAAATCAAAGTTTGCAATTAGGCAAGTATCACGAGGCGCACCTTACTTCGATATTCTAGAAGGCCAAGGCTTGGCCAAAGGCTTCTGGAATATGAAAAGGGCAAAAGGCAAAATCATTATAATCTTCTGGGAAGATAAAAGACATATCCCAAAATGTCTGCTTAATTGTGGCAAACGGGATCGCGGAAGCGTGACTGTCATTTAGACAAAGCAGACATGAAGGAATTGAAGAACGAGCAAGGCTCTGACTTAAATATGTTTTTCATAATTATGTTCACTACTAGTATTGAAATTGGATTTTAAATACTTAGTGTGTTATATAAATATATACCGATGTTCAGAATCTGCTATGAGCATGATTAGGAAGCTGTTATAATGTAACTAGTTTGACTAGAAACATTATCTCTATATCAGTGTTTAACCCGCCGCGGGTGAACCTTTATAGTCTAGAACACTAAAGTGTTTTATTATATAAGGATGATATTGAGATAAACACATTAGATGTGAATAACAGAATTAAAATTTTGAATATAAATAAATCTCAAATATATATTATGACAAATAAATAGCTCAACTGATTTGATCAGAAGAAACTAATTGTGGCATTGTTGTCTGGGACACAATCAAACAAGACTCGTATATCCACACTTTTGAAGAGTGGGTACTAGGACTAATTTGATTCCAGTCAAATAAAGTCCACGAATCTAGTTTATTGGACAATGTGCCTATAACACTATTTACTTGGTAAGAGTGCAAATGCCACTGATCTGTCAGCCCTAGTTCATAGTGAAGCAAGTGGGCCCATGTCTAGCTAAGCTAGATGTGGATATGAATATTTCGTGACCTTATGGATGTGGCATCACGTCATGGTTATGTGTTTCTTTTGAAGAACACAAATCGGAAACTTTAAAGTTTCGACACGAAATAGACAAACAGATCGACTAAAGTATTAAACCGTCAAGGTAAGACCGTAATGGAAATTACTTAAGCAATAAGTTTCTAATATACTTGAAAGAGTAAAGTATTCTTTCATAAGAGGAATCCTCCCGGAACACGTCAGTTTGACGGTGTGTCCTAACTGACTAACCGAATTGACATAATAAGGTTAATCATGAGTCGCTCTGAGCTACCATTTCCTTCAACAGATAAGCTTTAAACAGTGCAAAACTTATTTAGAATAAGGTTCCATATAATCTGTTTGACAGATTTCATATTAGATATGAACGGGAAAGAAACCGAGTTTCACATTCTTGAATATTTGGGTATGCTGGGCATATGTTTGGATGATACCAAACTAGAACCCAAATTGGATAAGTGCCAATTATAGGTTATCCTAGCGATACCATAAGTATTGTACTTATACATCTCACCAGAGAACAATTAGATTGTTGCTCACCATGCGGTTTTCCTAAGAGGAATACTGATTTGCAGTGGTAAGTGGGAGGATAGTAAAACTCGATGAAAAATGGAGTAATACTGTCCAAGGCACCGAATCTTAAATGGAACACAAATAGTTCATCAAGGATGAAACTAAACTATTAATCTTCGAATACACAAGAACCACGTAAGTCGGAGAGAGTCAGAAAATAACCTGGAGTATGGGTTTCTGATCTCACCTCATAAAGATGTTTATCTTATTGAGGTATACCAACTGACTACGTATGAGGAAGTGATACAACGTATCGACTCCCTATTATGGCAAAGTGTCATGAGTCCGAAATGGATTCCATGTATATCAACAATTTTGGATACTAGTTGATGTACTGTAAGGCATTGTGCCTATTGGTACTATAAGTCTTCAAGGAAGACATACATTGAAGGCAACATACCAACATATAAAGCTAGGATTTTAGCGGAAATGTATCGTTATCAACATTGTGTTGATTACGATTCAACCTTTTACCTGTTGCCACGGTAAATCCATTTGGATAATGCTTGCTAAAGCTGCGTGTTTCATTTATGAAATATGACAGCTTTGCGGGAAAATCGCTTTCCTGAAAAGGAAACCATTTGGAGGATGTTTATAATATCCTGGCGGTTTTTTCGTACCAAAACTAGCAAACAAGGTTTGCAGGTTATTCGATCCATGTTTGGATTGAAGCAAGCATAGGTTCTAGGAATTATCATTTTGATGTAATCATAATGGTTTATGATTTAATTCTAAACGAAATGATTCTTGTGTATGTATAAGAAGGTTAGTGGAAGCGCACTGACAGTGGCTGTCCAATAAATAATGATAATATATCTCATTTCTTGGAAATGATATTCCCATAAAATAATTATCGGTGAAAGCTTGGCTTTCAGAAAACTCTCCGAGAACTTGTACATTGTAAAATGTACGCGACCTGGTGTCTCATACGCTTTAAGCATATGAATTCACAAACAGGCCAATCCGAGTGATAGTCACTTGATTGATGTTAAGAACATCTGTTAGTGTCTTAGATAACTAAGGATGCTGTCTTAATCTATGGAGATGGAGAACTTGAAGTGACTAGGATCACTGTAGCAAGTTTCCTAATCGATAAAACGACTTTAGGTCGCAAACGGTACTACAAAGTTTGAATAACAGAATAGTGAGCTGGAAATCTTCCAAGCAAGATACTGTTACCGAATAAACAACAAATGCGGGTTATTGCTAGAGCTGAGGCGGCAATAGAAGCCTTCTGGGTCGATAATAAATCTAATTAGATTAGATATAATTATATTAGCAGCTAAGCTAGGCTTGAGCACAAGCTAAAGAATTAATGGTCTCATCAACGATCCAGATACATACTTAGATATTCATCTGATTCGTTCGGATCATACATCGTGGCGATGTGATGATCGAATAAATCGCATCATATAATAGTCATACAAATCCGCTGACGAAAACTTTTCTCAACAGTTTGAGCCAACCGTACATAGTTCGGGTGTCAAGCACTCGAGTGACTGGCTATAGGCCAAGTGAGAGATTGTTGGACAATTATGACCCATAGCGTCACTATTTGTACAGATCATGGGGTTGTTGTACAAATTAACTATGTGACAAAGGAGATTGCACTCTTATCATTTGTGATTAGATCACATAGATGTATAAATGATGAGAGGTCCCTATGATTTATTTCTGGACAGAGAATGATATGAGACAGTATCAGTCCACGAAGTATAAATCATTAAATATCCCTAGTCAGAGTATTATCGAGATTGGACATCGATAAATACGTAAAAAACTAGTATTACATTTGTGCGCGTTGTGAGGGCACAAACGACATAGTTCTCATATATTTGGGTATAGGATACTAATGCAAGTGTAATAGGAGGTTGTGTTTTACCGATGGTACGGGAAACAGCTTAGCTCTGGATAAGACCGCCTCAGAATTCCATTGGTAGTATGACTATGTGTCTATGGAAGTCTGAAATCAGGGTAGGTGTATTTGGTCTTAACCTGAGACTTGCACCGCTAATACATACGACAATCAATATACTTTGGTTGATGTCGTCCAGGGCTTTAACCGGTTTCCGTGTATGCCGATTCAGGGTATATCGAGAATCGTAGTGTGTTGGGTGTGATGTCAAGATGAAAGTGTCACTCTAGTCATATGGAGATGATGGTCACGAAGGATACATGACTGGTTCTCTTTAGTGCTGCAGCCATCGGGATAATATGACTTGGTCATAGTTATCCGATTTAGAGACTAGTTACTAGAGATCCGACATGTGCTTCGTACGGGGCAGACACAATTCCAGCCCCAGGCCTGGCACGTGATCATCCGATACTGGACAGAAATATGCAATACTACGCTTGATACAGATCCTTTATTCCTGTAAGGATATTTCCGGATAATTGGGGTGGCATGGCGCTTTGCTAGAGGCCAACCTTGTCTTGTAATTCGGTATAAACGTAGTACGAGGTACTTACGTGTTCGGATAGTCCGATGACCGAATTTACTGCCAAAATATCCGGGGATCTCATGGGTCGCTTCCCAAAGATTCACCGATGACGTATAACTCACACTCTAAATTAATCTGGGATTAATTAGAAGAGAGAGAAAATTAATCTGGGATTAATAGCGGAGATATTTTAGCTGGGATAAATTATCATTAAAGTGAGATAACGATTAATTTGGAATTAATTGAGAAATTAATATATTTGATATATTAAACGAAATTGGATTTCGACGCGGAATTAAAATTAGATTTTAATTGGGGTGAACGAATTAATTTAGAATTAATTCGTTAGCGACGTGAATAGTGACTTCGTTAGGCGTAATCATTTAATTACGACGCAACGGAAAATTCGTTAATTTGGAATTAGCGAACACGAGTCCGAGATTATTTACGAACGCATTCGCTTTTCGAATTCGAGTGCGGCACGTCAAATCAAGCGTCAAATCGCTAATCGCATCAAGCGTCAAATCACTTGTCACTTTGAGTGATGTGACTTGACAAGTTGTGATTGATGTGATTAAGTGATTGAATGATGTGAGTGGTTAGGCTTTAATGGTTTGACTTTAAAAGCCAAATTCACATGAAATGCATGTGAAATTCAAATGAGTGTATTTAATGCACAAATTTGGTAACACATCAAACATTCTCTCTTCCTCTCATCTCTTTCATCCTTCACGCCCAAGAGGCAAATAGCTTACTGGTTTGTAGCCAAAACGGTGAGCAGTGGGGAGCTTGGAATGGGATTTTATGGCAAAATCTCAAGTGCTAGCACACTTACGAGACATGCGAAGGTGAGAGGGAAGTCCACCCATGAGCCGGGAATCGTTCGACGAAGCTCGGAGCTTGACGAATGACCCAAATCGAAGCCAAAACCAGTGAGCAGTTTTTGAAGTTTTGTTGCTTCCACGTTGCTCAACCGATCAATGTAAGTATTTCGAAACTTCTTCGATGTGTATTCGCACTTGATTCATGCTTATAATTGATCTTGGGACCTTAATAGAAACCAACACTCGCTACATTTTATAAACTCATTTACAACCAATATGTTTAACTCATTCAGGAAGTTCAACTTAGTCCCATAATTGATTGTCATGCATAGAATCCATTTCGGATTTCATCACTTCCTACCGTTTTCCCAATTGATATCCAATATCGACTCTTTATACGTATTCAGATCCATTTCCTCCAAGAGTAGAACATCAAGGCTCACATCAAACGTTAAAATTGTCTCTCAAGAGGCCTTGATATTCTATTCGACTTATGTAGAACCTGTTTTATAGATCCTTAACCTAATTGGATCTCAGGTTCCATCTCAGGTTCTTAATGTTGGGATCAAACTCACTGAGTTCAATATTTCTACAATTTTCACTTTCTCTCAAAAAAAATTTCAAGAAAAGTGGCAAAACGAGTAACAAATATATTTCGTTGCTCAGAATCGTAGAATTGATATCCCAAATAATTTTCAGGATATCCAACAAACCTATATTTATACCCCATGGGTGCTATTTTATCCCGTTGTGCAACTCTAACGTATGCAAGACAACCCTAAATCTTTAAATATCTAAGATTTAGATTCCTACCGAGCCATATCTGATATGAGGTCGTAGAAACAGCTTTCAATGGAACTCTGTTAAGTATGTGGGCAACATTAAGTAAAATGTAACCCCAAAGGTAATATGGAAGATCTATATAGCTCATCATAGATCGTACCATATCCAATAAAGTATGATTTCTCCGCTTAGACACATCATTGTGTTGATGAGTTCTTGGTAGGCTATATTTGGCGAGAATCTCATTCTCCCTTAAATAACTTCTGAATTCGTCGCTCATGATCGAAGGCACTTGATGAATTTCTCGGTTTATTTTTCTACCTCGTTTCAGAATATTTTGATTTTTTCAAATGTTTTTGATTTATGTCTCATCAAATTGACATATCCATATCTTGACTTATCATCCGTGAAAGTCACGAATTATGTTGAACCATCATTAGCAGCATGATTTAATGGACCACACACATTATTATGTATTAGCTCCAATAAATCTTCAGCATGGTGTTCAACACCAAGAAATTGGGCCTTTTGTCATTTTTCCTTGGATACATGACTCACAAATTAGATGAGGATATAAGGTAAGATCTTCAATCAAACCATCCTTAACCAATTTCGATAGACTTCTAACACCTATTTGGCCAAATCTCATATGTCATAATTCAGTATTATTTAATTCTAATCATTTACTTATATTTTCCTCTTCATTGAAGACATCTCGATATGTTTCCAATATATAGTGACCGTTAGATAAAGAACATTCACATATCAAATAGTTGTATTTATCATATAAACATAAAGCACCATCTTTAATGTTTATTTTATATCTCTCTTTATCCAATATCGGTAATGATATTATCTATCTGATATGAGAGGGTACATAATAACAGTCATTTAAAAATAATTTACATCTATTAGGGAGATCTAAAACAATCGTTCCTAAGATCTTGACATCCAATACCTCGCCATTCCCAACTTTAAGTTGGATCTACCTTTTTTTTAGCCTTCTTTTAACCCTCAAGACCTGCATGGAGTTGGAAATATTAGTGGGACTATCGGTGTCTAACACCCATCCACTATTTACATCTAAGGCTAATGAGATGTCAATAATAGGAAAAATATAAAACGTATCTGAGGGTCATGTCTTTCCTTTCAACTCTGGGAAATATTTCTTCCAATGTCCAAAATTCTTATAATGTAGACATGCATCACGAGCTACATGCAGTCTTGCACCTTTATGCTTCTTGGAATTTCTATTTGATATCTTCTTCTTTCATATTTTGATTTTCTTCGACTTTCTCAAAGTCTTTGAAGAGATTGCTCTACCATAGAGGTACAAAGTGAGATTTCCATTCTTCAAATCTTGTTCCGCCGTGTGTAATATCTTATGAAGTTCTTCATAATTGGCTTGCATCGAATGCATATGAAAATTTAACACAAAGCCAGCGTAAGTACCAGGCAAAGAAGATAGAATCAAATTTCAGCCTAGCCGTTCATCAATCATTATGTCATGTCATTCCAAATATCGGATCTGGTCTATTATGTTCAAAACATGAATGCTAATCGCTCATCCATCCTTGAGCGTAGCATGGAACAATTCCTTAGATCTCCGATATATTTCATTTTCTTGATTTACTTCAAACAACCCCTTGAGTGTTCCTATAATGCTCCAAGCATCAGCTACCTTTATGTACTGTCTGAGGAAATATGGAACCATCGATCCAAAAATATAGGATTTCGCCCTTAGGTTATCATCCTTACATTTTTCAAAAGTCCCTCGCCCTTCGGGAGTGGAATCAGGATCAATTTCAATATGCAATAGATTGAGTGTCACATAGCTCAACTACTCTAACTCTAAGACATAGCGGATGTTCATTACCATTCAAAATAATTCTCGGCTCCTTTTAGTTTATTATAATTCAAATATCGCTCTAATAAATTTGTGGTAGCCATTTATAAGACAACAATTAAACACTAGCAGAATATTTTTCATTTCAATATAAAAACACTAATACGATTATGGATTTTAAATCTCTTAGTGCCCTCTCACTACTTTACGTAATTTTGTAATCTCCCTTTATGGAAAAATATAAATTTGACAATTAAAATTTCAAAGCGGGAAGTGGATCCCATGAAATTTACTCCAGCTTCATAATAATGATGGTTTTGGCCTTTTTAAACTCATTAGGTAGACATTAAAGGTCAATCACATCCATGTGACTCTTAAGTTTAGTCCCGAACCATTTCTTATCCTCACAATAATGACGGTATTAGATTTAGACGTGTTCTAGGTGTATACTTATCATTGTGCACTAATGAGCTTCGTAAGTACACCCTCACAATAGTGATGGTATTGAGTGACTAAGTTAACTCATCACACTATATCTAATATTTTACCGAAGCGACCTAAGTTCCGACCACTTATACTATCACAATAATGATGGTATTGGGCATAAGTAATAAGAACTCATTCATTTTCGTATTGACATGATGAACTATCCAATAATGCTCTAACATTATTAATACTAGTACTTAAAATAAAGTAATCACCTAATCATAGGAGATTTATGACAATCAAGTCATTAACATGCTTGGGTCAAAATAAAAATTTTAATTTAAAATATGCAATGCATATCCAATATGACTTATGCGTAATTAAATTAAATCATAGAGGAATATATTTAAAAACATGTCAAACATACAACATGTGTTGTGTGGTTCAGACCTGCGTTGATACCATTCTGTTGGGGCGGTTGTTGGACCCCTAGGGTCGAATCGGTGCCCCACGCAGCGAAAGTGGTTCTAAACCATGGGTGTATTTTTAAGTTATTCTATGGAATACTATCTTTCGTTATGAGTCCGTAAGAAAAAATAGGGGACCAAATCAGTTTCCAGAAACTCCGAAATAGAGAAAATGAAGTTTCAACGCACATGGGTAGTAATTGTCAGCATGTCGCGATGCTCTGGCTTAGGAATCGCAACGCCCAATCTATGAATGCTCAGCGTCGTTGTGCAAGAGTGAGCTTCGTGATGCCCAAAGCTCTTAGAACTCAGTTGCGCGACGCTGTCCTGTGTAAAATATTGGCAGAGAGTATTTTTTTCCTTTAATTCATTTCTAAACACTTCCAATTTTCTCCTAATATTTGAATACACCTAAAATTCCAATTTTAACATCAAAACCAATATCAACACATGTTATATAACAAACATACATGTATTCTAAATATATATATGTATTTATTTGAATCAAAACATAAACCAAAATAAAATGCCACAATAAAGTGACTCATGCAAATTCTAGGTCACTCATAGTTGGTCAAGTGATTATAGAATGGTAGCCATAGCTCTAAGCTATCATTTAGAGTTCCAAAACCTCTAATTTTATGTTCCTTGTCCAACATGAATATTTTCACCTAGTTACAAGCATATTGTGTTTATAGTTCTAAAGCATCCGTACACAATTAATTTGCCTAATTTCAACATCAAGCTATGTTATTCTGTATCCAATACATAATTAATCATTATATGTCTCACTAATGATAACTCACTAAAGAAAATATAGCTTTGGAGAAGATCAAACTTACCTAGCAAGCTTGATTCCAAAATCCAATCTTCTTATCCTTGTTGTTGTAGAAAATTCCCAAAGCTAGCAAGCTTGGTTTAAAGATCCAATCTTCTCCTCCTTATTTAAATGTTGTAGAGAACTTCCAAAGAGTCTCTAAACACTTCTTTTAATTAATAAAAGTTTTAATCAAATTTTATGTGGGCTTAATCTAATTTTTCCAAATATGTATAATTAGGTGTGACTAATCACATGTATCTACCACTTTGATTTAATCTAATTAAATCGAGATAAAGTTTAATCAATGGATTAATTCAATGTCTACATCTTTGATTTAATCCAATTAAATCAAGCCAAATACACCCATTATTACATATTTTGTAATTACCAAAATATCCTCCAATGGTAGAGATATTTATGAAATTACAACAAAGCCCTTGTGTGATTTTGGATTAATCTTATTAATCCAATTGATTCAAAGTAAATAATTAATGTTATCTAATAACACTTAATTATTTTAATTGATAATTATAATATCAAATATTATTTATCATAAAAAATTATCGGCTACCCAAGTGCTCAACGAGTACACTTCATATTTTAGGACTTTCTAAGTCTAGACACGTTCGTCATATAAGTCTAGCTTATATGTATGCAATTCGGCCACCTCCGAATTAGCGAAGAACATGAACGACCTTTCTGAACTATACAAGTCGAGGTAATCATATATGTTTAACAATCACTCTATCATAGGCTATCCGAGTTGTGCTTAGGAAACATAAATTACACCGTCAAGTTTTCGAGGCAAGCATCTCATGTCGACATATCCATAATTCTTTACAACTAATCATAATACCATTTCTGATATATGCGATCCACCCTCGCTGATCGGATTTTGCCAATGTCTTTAGAATCGTGACTTACTCACTTGGATACCTAAACCCCTTATGGTACACATACGAGCTTACGAATCCTATCTTGATACGCACTTAATTAATAAGTGCATCGATCCATAACCAATGAACATTTAGTGGTTAGACCATGAAAGGCATCTGACATATATGGCATCAATGTGTGGATGATCACACACAAAATCAGTGCTACCTGTAGACACCGGTTTCACCTTAGGTCCACAAACGAGAATTTAAAAGAGAGGTACGATGGTGATCCTGCAAGACAAAGTAGAGTGAACGAGGAGTTTCTGTCCACCGGTATGGTGGTTGTTGTAGGCACTTTGACACTTAAGTCAGTGGTGTAGACAAGCAAATATCTATGGAAGAGCAAAGTTTAAAGTTACCTTGACCTCCGCTGATAGCCATGAGGACGGTGGGTTGGTATTTCGGTGGTGATTGGCTAAGTATAATCCGGAGTGAAAGCCTTGGGCAAAAGAAGAAGGAAAAACCTCCCCATAACTATAAATTATGCATATTTTATAAGTGATCTGAGAGTATGTCTCATTAATGTATTAAATGATAGACGTTTTGGGTGCCAAAACGGTCTAAGTCACGTAGAAGACGTTTTTTCGGTTAGGTAGCTGGTAAGTCAAGAGGTTGGCCTCTCTTTGTGTAAGGGCCTGATAAGGTAATTGGGTCATTTTCCCAAATCTTATTTGGGTACTGTTTGGAGGAGGGATTAGGTATAGGTCTTGAAGTGAAAAGTCAAAAATGTCCTTAGTCCAAATTTGGCATGTACAGTCTGCCGTACTCTCTAAGTCATGGAGTTATTGGCTTCGAGAATATTCAGTGAGTAAGTCATCTGGAGCGTGTATAAAGTATGTAACTGTACGTGGATGTTGATGTCACTAGGACCCGTAACAGGTCATACCATGTTGATGGAGCTGAACAAACATCTGGGATAACCCTTAGTCGACCAAACCTAGTCGCTGATGTCGTTTGGATATGTCAAAGGTAATAGCATGTATAATGGAACTGAGTAAATGTCAAGAATGAGACTCAATCGACCAGTGTTTATTGTCACCTAGACCTGATGAAGGTTTAAGTCTTATTCTTGACTCAACATGGGCCATGAGTAATTTCCCAGTCGACTGAACCAGATGAAGGCTCAGGAAAATCTCTAGTGGACTGGTCAGAGGACCAATGGGAGTCTTGAACGTCGTCTGGACTAGATGAAGGTCCAGGTCTCTCAACATGGCTCGATATGAGCCATGAGGAATGTTCCAAGTTGACTGAACCAGATGAAGGCTCAGGAAAATCTCCAATAGACAAATCAAAGGACTATGGGGAGTCTTCAACGTTGTCTAGACCAAATGATGGTCCAGGACTCGAAATTTGGCTCGACATGAGCCATGGGGAATGTTTCTAGATGACTAAACCAGATGAATGCTCAGGAAAATATCCAGTCGACTTGTCAGAGGAATATAAGGATTCTTCAATAATATCTGGACTAGACGAAGGTCCAGGTCTTACACTTGGCTCGACATGAGTAATGGGGAATTCCCAGTTGACTAAACTATTTGAAGGCTTAGGAAAATCTCCAGTCAACTGATCAAAGGACCAGAGGGAGTCTCCAATGTCGTCTGGACCAGATGAAGGTCCAAGTCTCTGAACTTGGCTGGACATGAGCCATGGGAATGTTCCCAATCGACTGAACCAGATGAAGGCTCTAGAAAATCTCAAGTCGACTGGTCAGAGGACTAGGGAGAGTCTTCAACGTCGTCTGGACCAGATGAAGGTCCAAGTCTCTGAACTTGGTTGGACATGAGCCATGGGAATGTTCCCAATCGACTGAACCAGATGAAGGCTTAGAAAAATATATAGTCGACTGGTCAGAAGACCAGAGGGAGTCTTCAATTTCGTCTGGACCAGATGAAGGTCCAGGTCAGATCTGTGTCGCATGGCATTTTCTGCGATCTTGAAATCATGACTCGCGGTTAGCAACAAAGATAAACCACTTTTACCTATCGTCTGGGAAAATGATGTTGTTGCAGTGTAACTATATTATATCATATGGGTCAAGAGGAGACCCCCATTATAAGAAAATTCACTCTATATGTTGACTGGGGGATACGTAAGACTTGAGTTTTAACGCCGACTATCCGGGTTGTCACACTATCTTCTTTTCTGAATGTCCCCAGCTGAAGACTATGATTTGTCGCTCCTAAGTTTGTTGGGCCTTGAGTAGGTTTCATGAAATGGGCTTGGAAGATTTCGAACCCTTGCTTTATATGATTGTAGTCCTAGTGAATGTTTCAAGGGGTCTTTAAGCGGGAATTCAAATCGCCAAAAGGGAGAAGAGTATAAGAGAGTTGTGGAAGCTCATTTGTTTCATTCATAAAAACTTCTCTCATTTTACAAGTTGGAATGGCTCTCCTCATTTTCAAGGTAGAACCTCTTTTGGCAATACATAAGGATGTCGCTCCTCTTAGGTTTGTCACAGTTGACTGGAAGTCGAGTGGGATCCCCAATACCAGTGAGCCGACCAACATATTTACGAAGAACTCCTCGAGTCGAGTGACTGAACAAGCTATGAGGAGAATGAAGTTAAAATCTATGTTTCCACAATCAATTGGGGTGAGATTAGCCTCGTCGAATGAGAGGATTGATTTCAAGATACCATGTTGGATTAGGTTCTACGAGCGACCCTTCACAGATGGATCGAGATTCCCAATTTCGAGGCTAGTATGAGAGGTATTGGACCACTATTAACTAGCCTCGTCGCAGCTGATGCCCAACACTTGGTGAGTATTATTGTCGGTCGAATGCATGATGTACGAGTTAGGGATCAGGTTCGGGGTAAAAGACCTTATGTACTCATACTATTTGAAGGAACACTTAGTCGAGAATGGGAGATACCATATGATCCTTCAACCAAAAAGAGAACACCTAGTAATAGGATTGACTGTGAATGACCGATGAGACTGGCAGAAATTTTATTTCTTCGTGAGTGGAGAGTGCGTTTTTGGGTCGACTGGTCCTGGTCGAATCTCCGAATACTGGAGTATATCTAGTGAATTTGTGTTTTTCTCAATATTATTGCGTTATTGATTTGTCGCTTCACTTATGTTCATTATCTACTTATTCTGCAGGTTCATCTCGAAATAGTTCATTTGACGTTACTCTAGGTGTCGTAGCGAACACCAGTTATTTATTAAGTCTACCTGTACCAGAAAGAAATTGGAGGGTCGTGCTTGAGGAGAAAATGATAAGATTGACTCTATTGTGGAATGAGGTTTTTGATACCGAAGGTACCCCATTGGCCATAACTAAATTAATTTTGGCCGCTATTCTGGGTACTCGAGCGTGTCGACTCGTGTATGAGGATTCTTTGTTTCTGAAGCCTCTAATGCCTGAGGAGATTTTGTGCACAGCAGAAATTAAGCATGGTCACTTCAAGATCCCAATTGTTAACGAGATGATGGCAAAAATGAGAAGTAAAAAATCCAAGGGGAAGGAAATCGAAGCAGTGCCCAAGCTTCATTTGTCTAAGGAAGATGTTGCCTTAAAGCTTCCTTCAGAGTAGACTATGAAGACATCGACTGCGGTAGGCCAGTCTTTAAAAAAGAGGAAACCCTTGATTGATCCTGAGGAAGATTTGGAGAACGTCATGAAAAAGATCTAGCAAGGTACGACTGTCATGTCGGATCCTTCTAGCTTATCTGGATTCGTCGAGGGACTGCTACATAAGGAAGATAAATGTCGACTGATGACCCTCAATCCTGTGGAGTCAGGGAAGATGGCCATTGCTCGCTCTTACAAGGTAACCTTTGAATCACAGTTTTTCAATGTTGTCGGATAAGATGGATTGCTCCCCTTAAAATCCTAAATCTTTTGTAGACTCTGGAATGCGCCATTTACCAGCAAAAATATGTAGAAGCGAGCCAAAGAAGGGTGGGGGATATGGATATGTCAAATACAACACTGAGGAAGGAATTATCGGAAGCTAAGTCGATAATGGAAGAAATGAAAAAGAAGATGAAAGAGGTCGAAAGTGAAGCAAATGAGGCTAAAGCAACCTTGAGACACGAAATGGAGTTGTCGTCTATTAAAATCGAGGCCTATAATAAAGTCTTGAAGGCTTTGGAAGGGAAGAAAGTCGAATTGGTTGAACAGCTTGAAGTCATACCGTTTGAAGCGATGATAAAGGAAAGAAGTTCCTTGATGCAACAATTTTTGGCCGGGGAGCCTAATACTTGGAATAATCAGAACTTGATTAGAATGAATGAAAGAATCGAAGCAGGTCTCTCTCTTTCGACTGAGGATGGAGATGATGAAGTGGGCAAGGAACTTAGTTCTAGAGAGGCGGGTGGTGGAGCGGTTGTTGGAGGGGTTGCTGAGGAAAATGAGCTTCAGGGTATTGTTGAGGTAGTTGTAGAGGTAGGTGAGGGGCATGTTGGAATGGAAGCTGATACCGCTGATAATGTTCATGATATCCCTAATGCTGCCGCTTCCCCAGTTGAGGTTCCGAAATATGATGTCATTGAAAATTGATGTTTTACTTAGGTTTTTACTTGTAATTTTGATGGCCAATGACGCCAAGTTGTAAAACATTAACAATCCCTTTTAAAACTTCTTGCACTCATTACTTTGGCAAAACTTATGTAATTTTTAATTAATAAAAGTTTTAATCAAATTTTATGTGGGCTTAATCTAATTTTTCCAAATATGTATAATTAGGTGTGACTAATCACCTTTATCTACCACTTTGATTTAATCTAATTAAATCGAGATAAAGTTTAATCAATGGATTAATTCAATGTCTACCACTTTGATTTAATCCAATTAAATCAAGCCAAATACACCCATTATTACATATTTTGTAATTACTAAAATATCCTCCAATGGCAGAGATATTTATGAAATTACAATAAAGCCCTTGTGTGATTTTGGATTAATCTAATTAATCCAATTTATTCAAAGTAAATAATTAATGTTATCTAATAACACTTAATTATTTTAATTGATAATTATAATATCAAATATTATTTATCATAAAAAATTATCGGCTACCCAAGTGCTCAACGAGTACACTTCATATTTTAGGACTTTCTAAGTCTAGACACGTTCGTCATATATGTCTAGCTTATATGTATGCAATCCAGCCACCTCTGAATTAGCGAAGAACATGAACGACCTTTCTGAGCTATACAAGTCGAGGTCATCACATATGTTTAACAATCCCTCTATCATAGGCTATCCGAGTTGTGCTTAAGAAACATAAATTACACCGTCAAGTTTTCGAGGCAAGAATCTCATGTCGACATATCCATAATTCTTTACAACTAATCATAATACCATTTATGATATATGCGATCCACCCTCGCTGCTCGGATTTGGCCAATGTCTTTAGAATCATGGCTTACTCACTTGGATACCTAAACCCCTTATGGTACACATACGAGCTGACGAATCCTATCTTGATACGTACTTAATTAATGAGTGCATCGGTCAACAACCAATGAACATTTAGTGGTCAGACCATGAAAGGTATCAGACATATATGGCATTAATGTGTGGAGGATCACACACAAAATCCGTGCTACCTATAGACACCAGTTTCACCTTAGGTCCACAATCAAGAATTTAATAGAGAGGTGCGATGGTGATCCTGTAAGACAAAGTAGAGTGAACGAGGAGTTTCTGTACACCGGTATGGTGGTTGTCGTAGGCACTTTGACGCTTAAGTCAGTGGTGTAGACAAGCAAATATCTATAGAAGATAAAAGTTTAAAGTTACTTTGACCTCCACTGATAGCCATGAGGGCAGTGGGTTGGTATTTCGGTGGTGATTGGCTAAGTGTGATCCGGAGTGAAAGCCTTGGGCAAAAGAAGAAAGAAAAAAACCTCCTCATAACTATAAATTATGAATATTTTATAAGTGATCTGAGAGTATGTCTCATTAATGTATTAAATGATAGATGTTTTGGGTGCCAAAACGGTCTAAGTCAAGTAGAAGACATTTTTTCGGTTAGGTAGCTGGTAAGTCAAGAGGTTGGCCTCTCTTTGTGTAAGGGCCTGATAAGGTAATTGGGTCATTTTCCCAAATCTTATTTGGGTACTGTTTGGAGGAGGGATTGGGTATAGGTCTTAAAGTGAAAAGTCAAAAATGTCCTTAGTCCAAATTTGGCATGTACAGTCTGCTCCTACTCTCTAAGTCATGGAGTTCTTGGGTTGGAGAATATTCAGTGAGTATGTCATCTAGAGCGTGTATAAAGTATGTAACTGTACGTGGATGTTGATGTCACTAGGACCCGTCACAGGTCATACCATGTTGATGGAGCTGAACAAACATCTAGGATAACCCTCAGTCGTCCAAACCTAGTCGCTGATGTCGTTTGGATATGTCAAAGGTAATAGCATGCATAATGGAACTGAGTAAATATCAAGAATGAGACTCAATTGACCAGTGTTTATTGTCACCTAGACCTGATGAAGGTTTAAGTCTTATTCTTGACTCAACATGGGCCATGAGGAATGTTCCCAGTCGACTGAACCAGATGAAAGCTCAGGAAAATCTCTAGTCGACTGGTCGGAGGACCAATGGGAGTCTTGAACGTTGTCTGGACTAGATGAAGGTCCAGGTCTCTGAACATGGCTCGATATGAGCCATGAGGAATGTTCCAAGTTGACTGAACCAGATGAAGGCTCAGGAAAATCTCCAATCGACTAATCAAAGGACTAGGGGGAGTCTTCAACGTTGTCTAGACCAAATGATGGTCCAGGTCTCGGAACTTGGCTCGACATGAGCCATGGGGAATGTTCCTAGTGGACTAAACCAGATGAATGCTCAGGAAAATATCCAGTCGACTTGTCAGAGGAATATATGGATTCTTCAATATTTTCTGGACTAGACGAAGGTCCAGGTCTTACACTTGGCTCGACATGAGCCATGGGGAATGTTCCAAGTTGACTGAACTATGTGAAGGCTTCGGAAAATCTCCAGTCAACTGGTCAAAGGACCAGAGGGAGTCTTCAATGTCGTCTGGACCAGATTAAGGTCCAAGTCTCTAAACTTTTCTGGACTTGAGCCATGGGAATGTTCCCAATCGACTGAACCAGATGAAGGCTCTGGAAAATCTCAAGTCGACTGGTCAGAGGACCAGTGAGAGTCTTCAACATCGTCTGGACCAGATGAAGGTCCAGGTCTATGAACTCTGCTCGACATGAGCAATAGGGAATGTTCCCAGTCAACTGAACTAGATGAAGGCTCAGGAAAATCTCCAGTCGACTGGTCAGAGGACCATGGGGAGTCTTCAATGTAGTCTGGACCAGACGAAGTTCTAAGTCTTGAACTTGGCACGACATGACCCATGAGGAATATTCCAAGTTGACTGAACCAGATGAAGGCTAAGGAAAATCTCTAGTCGACTGGTCAGAGGACCAGAATGAGTCTTCAATTTCATCTGGACCAGATGAATGACCAGGTCATGATCTGTGTCGTATGGCATTTTCTGCGAGCTTGAAATCATGACTCGCGGTTAGCAACAAAGATAAACCACTTTTACCTATCTTCTGGGCAAATGATGTCGTTGCAGTGTAACTATGTTATGTCGTATGGGTCAAGAGGAGACCCCCATTACAAGAAAATTCACTCTATATGTTGACTGGGGGATACGTAAGACTTAAGTTTTAACGCCGACTATCCGGGTTGTCACACTATCTTCTTTTCTAAATGTCCCCAGCTGAAGACTATGATTTGTCGCTCCTAAGTTTGTTGGGCCTTGAATAGGTTTCATGAAATGGGCTTGGAAGATTTCTAACCCTTACTTTATATGATTGTAGTCATAGTGAATGTTTCGAGGGGTCTTTAAGTGGGAATTCAAATCGCAAAAATGGAGAAGAGTATAAGAGAGTCGTGGAAGCTCATTTGTTTCATTCACAAAAACTTCTCTCATTTTACAAGTTGGGAATGGCTCTCCTCATTTTCAAGGTAGAACCTCCTTTGGCAATACATAAGGATGTCGCTCCTCTTAGGTTTGTCGCAGTTGACTGGGAGTCGAGTGGGATCCCTATTACTAATGAGCCGACCAACATATTTACAAAGAACTCCTCGAGTCGAGTGACTGAACAAGCTATGAGGAGAATGAAGTTAAAATCTTTGTTTCAACAATCAATTGGAGTGAGATTAGCCTCGTCGAATGAGAGGATTGGTTTCAAAATACCAATTGGGATTAGGTTCTACGAGCGACCCTTCACAGATGGATTGAGATTCCCCATTTCGAGGCTAGTATGGGAGGTATTGGACCACTATGAACTAGCCTCGTCGCAGTTGTTGCCCAACACTTGGTGAGTATTATTGTCGGTCGAATTCATGATGTACGAGTTAGGGATCAGGTTCGGGGTAAAAGACCTTATGTACTCATACTATTTGAAGGAACATTTAGTCGAGAAGGGGAGATACCAGATGATCCTTCAACCAAAAAGAGAACATCTAGTAGTAGGATTGACTATGAATGACCGATGAGACTGGCAGAAATTTTATTTCTTCGTGAGGGGAGAGTGCGTTTTTGGGTCGACTAGTCCTGGTCGAATCTCCGAATACTGGAGTATATCTAGTGAATGTGTGTTTTTCTCAATATTATTACGTTATTGATTTGTCGCTTCACTTATGTTCATTATCTACTTATTCTGCAGGTTCATCTCGAAATCGTTCATTTGACGTTACTCTTGGTGTCGTAGCGAACACCAGTTATTTATTAAGTCTACCTGTACCAGAAAGAAATTGGAGGGTCGTGCTTGAGGAGAAAATGATAAGGTTAACTCTATTGTGGAATGAGGTTTTTGATACCGAAGGTACCCCCTTGGCCATAACTAAATTAATTTTGGCCGCTATTATGGGTACCCGAGCGTTTCGACTCGTGTATGAGGATTCTTTGTTTCTAAAGCCTCTAATGCCTGAGGAGATTTTGTGCGCAGCAGAAATTAAGCATGGTCGCTTCAAGATCCCAACTGTTAACGAGATGATGGAAAAAATGAGAAGTAAAAAACCCAAGGGGAAGGAAATCGAAGCAGTGCCCAAGCTTCATTTGTCTAAGGAAGATGTTGCCTCAAAGCTTCCTTCAAAGAAGACTATAAGGACATCGACTGCGGTAGGCCAGTCTTCAAAAAAGAGGAAACCCTTGATTGATCCTGAGGAAGATTTGGAGAACATCGTGAAAAAGATCCAGTAAGGTACGACCATCATGTCAGATCCTTCTAGCTTATCTGGATTCATCGAGGGACTGCTACATAAGGAAGATAAATATCGACTGATGACCCTCAGTCCTGTGGAGTCAGGGAAGATGGCCATTGTTCGCTCTTACAAAGTAACCCTTGAATCACAGTTTTTCAATCTTGTCGGATAAGATGGATTGCTCCCCTTAAAATCCTAAATCTTTTGTAAACTCTGGAATGTGCCATTTACCAGCAAAAATATGCAGAAGCGAGCCAAAGAAGGGTGAGGGATGTGGATATGTCAAATACGACACTAATGGAGTAATTATCGGAAGGTAAGTCGATAATGGAAGATATGACAAAGAAGATGAAAGAGGTCGAAAGTGAAGCAATTGAGGCTAAAGCAACCTTAAGACACGAAATGGAGTTGTCGTCTATTAAAATCGAGGCCTATAAGAAAGTCTTGAAGGCTTTGGAAGGGAAGAAAGTTGAATTGGTTGAACAGCTTGAAATCATGGCGTTTGAAGCGATGATAAATGAATGAAGTTCCCTGATGCAACAATTTTTGGCCGGGGAGCCTAATACTTGGAACAATCAGAACTGGATTAGAATGAATGAAAGAATCGAAGCAGGTCTCTCTCTGTCGACTGAGGGTGGAGATGATGAAGTGGGCAAGGAACTTAGTTCTAGATAGGCGGGTGGTGGAGCGGTTGTTGGAGGGGTTGCTGAGGAAAAGAAGCTTCAGGGTGTTGCTGAGGTAGTTGTAGAGGTAGGTGAGGGGCCTGTTAGAAAGGAAGCTGATACCGTTGATAATGTTCATGATATCCCTAATGATGTCACTTCCCTAGTTGAGGTTCTGAAATATGATGTCATTGAAAATTGATGTTTTACTTAGGTTTTTACTTGTAATTTTGATGGCCAATGACGCCAAGTTGTAAAACATTAACAATCCCTTTTGATAAATAAGAACTTTATTTTGCTAATTTCTTTATCGTCATTTGAACTTTTGTTTCGTTGAAATACCACGTAGATGTTTAACTTAAAATGGGAATGTCTTCGCACCAAGTTGTGAAACAATTAGAAAATTCTTAAATGGAAAATTCTAAAACAAATAAAAAATGGAGATCTAGAAAATTCTCTCTCAAATCCAAAATGGAGTTGTCGTACGAAGGTAACTCAAAGTGAAAGTAAACTCTAACAAATTCAAAGTGAATCAAGGCAACAAAATAAATCACAAAGGCTAAAAGGTAGACTTGCCCATCCCCCAGTCATAAAAAATCACTAGTCGAATGGTTAGAATCTCTGGAGATGTATAGCGTTCCAACTGTTGTGAATTGGTCTACCAGCTTCTGTTTTCAATTTATAGGGCCCCTGTCCAACGACCTTGGTAATGATGTATGGGTCTTCCCATGTAGGTCCGGGATTCCCTTCTCCGACCTCTTTGGTGTTCTAGAAAACCCTTCATAGAACCCATTCGCCTTCCTTAAACGTTCGCCATCAGGCATTTTTGTTGAAGTATCTTGCCATCCTCTTGTGGTAGGTAGCTAGTCGTATGGATGCATTTTCTCATAACTCGTCAATAGTGTCGAGGCTTTGGTTCATGAGCTGTTGATTGGAGACTTCTTCGAGCCACTGGTAGTGCGGGGACGGTACACTTCATTCAGTTGGATTTAGTGCTTCAGTTCCAAATGCTAATAAGAAAGAGGTCTCCCTAGTCGATGAACGAGCAGTTGTCCTGAATGAACATAAGACCCCTAGGAGCTCTTCTCGCTACGCCGCTTTTGCTCTTTCTAATCTCTTCTTCATAGTTTTCATTATAGTCTTGTTGGAATACTCGATTTGATCATTGGCCTGTGGAAAGTGCAGGGTTGAGAAGCTGAGCTTTATGCCCCAATTCTTGCAAAAGTCTTGGAAGTGATGGCTGATGAACTGAGAGCCTTTATAAGTCACAATCTCTATCGACAATCTCTCTCGACATATGATATTCTTCTAGATGAAGGTTTGTACCTCTCGATCTCGAACCTTAGCGAAATCTTCGGCCTCGATCCATTTGAAGTAGTAGTCCGTAAGTGCAAGCATGTAGACTCGTTGTCATTGGGCAGTTGGATGTTTTCCAACGATATACATCCCCAACTTCATGAATGGCCAAGGAGAAAGAATGGGATTGAGCCTTTCTGGAGGTAGATGCGAGACCGGAGCGAACCTTTGACACTTTTCACATCTACGAGTGTAGTCTACAGCATCAGCTCCCATAGTGGGCCAATAATATCCTATAGTGTGGGTTAGGGATACAAGACTTCTTCCTCCAAAGTGATTCCCACACTCTCCTTCATACAACTCTGCCAACACATAGCCTGCTTTCTAGGGAGTTAGGCACTTGAGGTAAGGCCCAAAGAAATACCTCTTTAGGAGTTGGCCATCATAGAGGTGAACCTTGCAGCTTGGCGTTGAATCTTCCGGGCCTCGATTTTGTTTGCTCGAAGCGTACCATTTTGTAAGTATCCTACTATTGGAGTCATCCATGAGTCGGTTGGAATGACTGGGGTGACAAGCCTTGCTTCTTCCTTCCGGGTGGCTGGCCATTACAAGTATATTACAGGAATTGATTTCAGTTTGTCTCCCTGCATTATCGAACCGAGTGTGGCCAAAGCATCCGCATGAGTATTCTCAGTCCTACGAAACTTGTAACATTTTGATTTCCTCAACTATCAACTGGATTTCATTAACCTTCTATAAGTAAGAGGCCATTTGTGGATCCAGTGCTTGATATGATCCTTGGAATTGGTTAACAATTAGCTGGGAATCTGTAGCTCCCAATTCCTTGGCCAAAGTTAATCCAGCTATCAGGGCTTCATTCTCAGCTTCATTATTGGTGACTTTAAAGCCAAACTTGACAGCTTGTTGTAGGGTGCCGCCTTCCGGGGTGGTGTGCATAATTCCTAACCCGCATCCATGATGTTGCTAGAGCCGTCGATGATAAGTTTCCATGAGTCTGTTGACTGGACGCATTGGACTTCCAAATCAGCGGGGATTTGTAGGCTAGGGCTGAAGTCAGCCACGAAGTCTGCTAGTGCTTGAGATTTGATCGCAGTTCATGGCTGGTATGTTCTCCAAGCTCACATAGTAGACTGGAATTTGTGTTCATTTTTCATTTCTAATCATGACTGCACTGACTGCACATTCTGAAACTCCCAAATAGAGAAATATTATCTCTTTATCGACTGGTTTAGAAAGAAGTAGTGGATTTGTCAAATACCTCTTGAGTTCCTTTAAGCTTCTTTGCAAGCCGGGGTCCACTCGAAGTTCTTTGCTTTCTTGAGGGCATAGAAAACAAGAAGCTTTTGTCTGTGGACTTGGAGATGAACCGATTTAGAGCTGCAATCCTTCCTGCTAGTCACAAGACATCTTTCGGGCTGGTGGGGGAGGGAATGTCAAAGATAGACTTTATCTGATCCAGGTTGGCTTCAATCCCTCAGAGAGTGACCAAGTATCCAAGGAATTTTCCAGAAGCGACACCAAAGGCACACTTCGTAGGGTTTAACTTCATGACGTACTACCTCATTATGTCGAATGCATGCCTCAAATGCTCCAGATGTTGTTCAGCCTCTAATGATTTCACCAACAAGTCGTCTATGTAAACCTCCATTATTTTCCCGATATGTTGGGAGAACATCTTGTTGACTAGTCGCTGGTAAGTGGCTCTTGTATTATTGAGTCCAAATGACATCACCTTGTAGCAGTAAATACCTATGATGGTGACAAAAGTTGTCTTCTCCTAGTCGTTTGGATGCATTAGGATTTGATTGTAGCTGGAATAAGCATCCATGAAACTCAACAGCTCATGACCCGCTGTAGCATCGACCATTGCATCTATATGAGGCAGTGGGAACGCGTCTTTTGGACATGTTTTTTTTTCAAAGGTCGATGCAAACTCGCCACTTCCCATTCTTCTTTTGAAACAACAATATTGTTCGCAAGCCACTCCGAATACTAAACTTCTCTTATGGCTCCATTTTGTAGAAACTTTTGAACTTCCTCATCGATTATTCGATTCTTTTTAGGAGTGAACTTTCTTCTCTTCTATCTTACTTGTGGTATTCTGGATCCACGCATAGCTCATTGTTATCATCTCGGGGTCGATCCCAGTCATATCTTCATTCGACCACGCGAAGCAGTCATGTCGTTCATTAAGGAAGTTAATTAAATCTAAGCGTAGTTTGGGCACAAGATGTGCCCCAATCTAAGCTTTGTGGTCTGCAAGTTGGGGGTGAATCTGGACCTCGTCGAGTTCCTCAATATTAGGTTGATTATGCGTGGACTCACGAGATCCTTCCTATAATTGCTATACTGACTAAGGCTTTGCTTTCAGAGTCGTTTGATAGCATCTTCTCAAGACAAGCTGGTCCTTTTTTATCTTTTGGATGTCCCACCTGGTGGGGAACTTCAACACTTGATGATAGGTGGAAGAAACTGCCCTCATGTCATGGATCCATGGTCGACCAACAATTATATTGTAGGCTGAGGGTCAATCCAGAACAAAGAATGTAGTGATTTTGTTTACCATCTCGGCATATACTGGAAGGGATATCTCTCCCAATGTATACTTCTGCTCCCCACTGAAACCTATCAGCACAGTTGAACATCGAGTTATCTTGTCCAACTCAGCCCCCATGTCTGTCAGGCCGGCGGTGAAGATAATGTTGGCCGAGGATCCTATATCAACCAATACCCGCTTAATCATAAAGTTAGCAACTTGCAAGGAGATTACCAGGGCATCGTGATATGGGTTCTCTCGACTATAGCTGATATCGTCTGGAAATTCGGTTGCTAGATTGGTGACCACTCCTCTTATAGGCATGGTAGGATGGGGAATTTCTACTGCAGCCGCTTGAATGTCATTTGGCAGCCGAGTAGGATACACCACTGACCTCGGATCCTCTTGAAATAAAGTTTATTATATTGTTGATTGGTGGGTGGTGGTGCGGGGCCATCTCCTCATTCATCCCTCTCGTCTCTTCGGGCCAAAGTAGCCTTGCCTTTCTCGGTAAGCAAGTCCTTCAAATAGCCTTTGTTCAATAACTCTAGAACTTCTAACCTTAGGGCCACACAGTCAGCCATCGTATGACCGTAGTCTCAGTGAAATTCTCACCATCTGCTTGTATCTTTCTTGGTGGGTTCGTCTCTGGAGCATAGAGGCCACTTCACTTCATTTCCCATCTTTTTTAGGATTGAGACCAATTCTCCTGGGGAAATGGCAAAGTTGTAGTCTGGAAGTCTTAGCCTTTTTGGGGAAATTCGTTCTCGGAGCCTGTTTGGTAAGGGTCGGTGGTCAAAATCCTGATTGGATGGGTGATGAACCATCATATGTTGAACTCTTCTATCTTCTAGTTGAGAAGCTTTACCGGTGAATTCATTGTGTCGCTTGGGAGGGTTCGGTATCCTCTCGCAACATAGATTAGAAGAGACGTCTTTCTTTTTGTTCTTCTTATCATCTTCCCATTCGATCTCGATTTGGGCTCTGGCCAAAACCTGATCCATAGTGTAGCACCAGAACTTTCTCAGCTTCTTATAAAGCTCACTGTCCGCTAACAGCCTATTCCTTAAGGCTTCAACAGCGGTCGACAGATGGAAGTCTAGAATGGAAATTCTTTCCTTGTTAAAGCACGCTACGTAGCCTCGCAGTGACTCTACCTTCCTTTGTTTAATTGCATTGAGGTCGTATACGGTTTTCTCA
This sequence comes from Zanthoxylum bungeanum, assembly GCA_019454045.1. NCBI lineage: Eukaryota > Viridiplantae > Streptophyta > Magnoliopsida > Sapindales > Rutaceae > Zanthoxylum > Zanthoxylum bungeanum. The sequence goes on along the minus strand of SKCR01024036.1, from coordinate 27,693 downwards.
AGCTTACAAGAGCTGGCGAAGTGCTCAACAAATTTATCTACCTACTCTTGATATGACCCAATGATCCGGTAGGGAAGATTGATGAACCAAGTGAGTGCAGGACATGTCAATGTCTATCTGAATCCTCTACACATCCCGGCTTCCCATTAGTGTGGGGCTAGACCCATGGATATCATCTTGTATTTGTAGTGGATCATATGGTCGTCTGGGTCTACAGATCCGTTGTATAGCTTCATTTTCGGAGGGCTGAACTTCCTTGGGAGCTTAATGGAAGTAATTTCTTCCAGGAAGGGTGTATTAGAAATTGTGACGGCTCTGCTCTTTTTAACTGGTAGCCTGACTTCTAGAGGCTGGAAAAAAATTACTTCCTTGAATTCTTTCATTTCCTTCCGCAATGAAAAGTAACTTATCATGCTCCGTCGTCTGGAGAGGTCTGAGGACCTTGTGGGAGGTCGTCCAACAAAGGATTCTCGTTGGCCTCAATGTTGAATACTCCTATGGGATTGCTGGTTGGGATTGTAAGATTGTTGACGTGATCTGGAGTGTCGTACCATTGGGAGGTTGAAGATATTTTCTCTAACTGCTTCTGGAGGTTCGTATTGGAGCTTCGCATAGCCGATTTTTCCTCCTATAGGACTCGTAATCGTTCTTGGATAATGGCTAATTGAGCGACCATAGGGTCTGCTATCTGGTCGCTGCCTGTAGCCATTGGTATATGTGTTTGTAAGGATCGTCGACTGTGTGATCTTCGCTTGCTATAAATTGCTAAGGCCCCACGGTGGGCGCCAAATTATAGAAGCCGGTTTTCACATTAGGTCTACAATCGAGAATTTGAGAGAGAAGGGCGCTAGCGATCGTGTAAGACTAAGTAGAGTGAATGAGGAGTTTCTTTCCACCAGTGTGGTGTTTGCTGTAGGCACTCCAATGCTCAAGGAAGTGGCGTAGACAAGCAAATATCTATGGAATTGCAAGGTTTAAAGTTACATTGACCTCCGCTGACAGCCGTGAGGGTGATGGGTTGGTATTTCGGGGGTGATTGGCTTAATGTGTTTTAGAGTGAAAACCTTGGGAAAAAGAAGAAAGAAAAACCTCCCCCTGACTCTGAATTATGCCTTTTTTATATGTGATCAGAGAGTAGGTCTCATTAATGTATTAAATGATAGACGTTTTGGGTGACAAAAAGGTGTTGTCACATAAATCACGTAGAAGATGTTTTTTCGGTTAGGTAGCTGGTAAGTCAAGAGGTTAGCCTAAGTCTTGTTTGGGTACTGTTTGGAGGAGGGATTGGAAAATATCTGATATATGGCCGGAAGTGAAAATTCAAAAATACCCTTGGCCCAATTTGTCCCATACACTATCCTATAGTCAAAGGATCACATATGCTACTCGACTAGAGGAGATTCCTATTGACGGTGGTGTGTACTTCTAACTAGTAGGAATCAACTGTGAGTTATTCAGTATTCGCTCCAACGAATACCCACATGCCTATACGAGCTTCATTTGCTCATGGTACATTGGGTTAAACCATTGGAACTCTAATTCCAATATACGACATGTGCTAGTCTTCTAGGTTATAGGAATTCGACTATATTCCAACAGCAAAGACTAGGAATATTTACTTTAAGAATAGTTTATAATAGTAATATTATCCCAATGTCGGACTACCTAGTGTCCAGTGTTACTATATGAATATTCTAAGGTCGATGTCATTTTTAGAATATTTATACATATCAATCTAATTTGTGAAATGACATTACCATTAATAAGGACATAAATGAAAAATCAGTTATTTTATTAATATATAATAAAATATAATGTACAATATATTATTCGGATTGGCGCTCCAAGCACAAACTCCAATAGAATCATGCGCTTATATATGAATGATGTAAGCCCTACATGAAAGTTTGAGCCTCCAGAAGGATGTGAAAATGAGATTTGGCCAGACTTCCCTTCTGACACACGGAATAGTGTGGGAGTGGTTGAATTACAGGCTGTCACGTGGGCAGAAAGTGTTACATAGGATAAAGGCGGGAATGATGGTTTTTTGCTGACAAAGGGTGGTTGTGTCAGAAGATCAGAGCTATTGTTTGCAGAGCAGTTGAGGAAAATAAGCATGGGCGATAGTGACAGGCTGACATGAGCTAACATCACGAGTTGGTATACACTAGATTTAGAAGCCTATATAAGGGGGTTGAAAAATCAGATTTAAGGATTAGCATTTTTTACATTCCACTACTTGTAAAAGAGCTCTAAAAAGCTTATTGAGAGGGAGAGAAAGCTTGTCGGTCTTGACCCTAGCTTCTAATAAAATTTCATTTCTTTACACTCGTGGGTGTAGGTTGGAGCCACTCTCTGCTGAACCACGTTAATCCTTTATTTTCTCTGTGATTTTCTGTTTGCTTACCAAGTTATTTTTAGTTCCCAACTAACAAAATAAAATCACTACTTGTGGGAGGTTTGTTCGAGGAGTAGATTTCCTAAATTACCACTAGAACGAAAAACAACCATCAACAGTTGGAGCCGACTGTGGGGAATAGTACATAAAGCAACAAATGCACTAAAATGATGGCGGGAGATGGAAACCATAGGACTTCATAGGCTTCGAGAACAGAGTGGATGGAGAAGATGGAAGAGACCCCTACGAAATGAAAAGGAAAATGCTCGAAAAGAGATGGAAAAAATGCAAGCCTTCATGAGAGCCTTGATGGAGAAAATTGAGAAGTTGGAGAAGGCGGCATGAGAGCAAGGACAAGCGGGTCCCAACAAAAGGAAAGAAGAGATAGCCAAAGGGAAAAAGATCGTCAGAGCATACGGAGATCGATGAAATTCATAAGGAATAAGGTCCGTACTTATTGCTAGCACTGCGCATGCAGCAGAGCGATGGGAATAAGAAGATAGGGGAACCCCAAAGTCATCCAGTAACAGCCCATGTTTTTGGGAAAATCAATCTAGAATGGTATCCGGATAGAGGATGTAAGGTTCCTAGTTTTAAAAGATACCACACTCGAAGTGGAAGGCGTGAAGAGGCATTTGAGCGAGAGCACGAAGGCTCCGAGAGCCAAATGAGGGATTGGTTTCGGAGGGAGATTAGGAAATGGTTGGAAAGTGTGAACGGAAGGGCTCGGGGTGACAAGGATATTGAGACATCATCCCTTTTTGTGAATGAAGTATTGGCGGTGGAGTTTCCAATAAGGTTCATTATACCAATGATAGATGTTTATAAGGGCAGCACGAACCACAAGTCCCACATTGAAAATTTTATTCTCTTGATCGATATCCAGGGAATGGTAGAAGAGACGATATGCAAGGTATTCATGTTAACTTTGGGATGGTTGTCCAGCTTGTGGTTCAGAAACTTGACCCCAAAAATATCAGTAGGTTTTCACAGCTGAGGAAGTCCTTTGTGCGTCATTTCAAATGTGCTTGCGTACCGAGGAAGACAGTAGAGTCATTAAATATTATGAATCAAATAGCAAAATAACATCGATTGGGATGATTCTTGAACCATCATACTCATATTTTTTAGACGAACAATTTTCATGTTGAGTACTTTTTAAAATTCGTATCAGAAAGGTTTCAAAATAGTTAATTTTAGAAAATGCCCTTCTAAGTGAGGGTAATTTTATAATATTTTGAAGAATGGCACTATATAAGTGAAGTGTTGCACTATTCATCATTACATAACTGGAAAAAAAATCAGAAGAAAGTGAGAAGATAAGAGAGAAATGAGAGAGAAAAATGGCGTTGAGAATATTGGTTGGCGGAATGCCCTCTGGCGAGATTCGATAACGCGTGCCAGTATGAAGGGAATCATCTAAGAAAGAGCTTTCCAATGGTGGGTCGTAGGGCCCCACACGCGCTCTAGGTGGGCCCCATGTGCTTGAAAAAGATTCATGGAAGACTACTTTGATCCTACTTTGTTTCTTCAATCCATGTGTCGAGCCACCCATCAAATCGAAGCCCTCAAAGAGTACTACAAGGTGGAGGTGACGGTTTCTCCGATCCCTTATTAATTGCACGCTAAATGAGGTAAAAAAAAGTTCAAATGAATAGTAATAAATTTTCCTGAGAGTTCCGATTCAAATTCCTTATATTCCTACGCGTTCATGGGGGGCGTAGAGAGTCCTCTAGTACCCTTGAAATTTCAGTAAGACATCCCAGTAAAAATCTCATTATTTTAGTTTCTCGTTTTATATTCGGATGCTTCTAATAGTGTCGTAAAGTAATATAATGACTTGTATTGAATTTAATAAGTAAGAATGTATCTAAATTGTGCTATTGGTAGAATCCGGGTGAAATAGAAATAAATTGGATCAATCCAGTATGATTAGGGAGTTTTTGGTAAACTTAGATTTCAAGCGTTTCTATGCTTTAATGGATGTAATGATAGATATGAGTTGACTATGATGACGTAATAATATTAAGATGGTTTCATAAAGTTTCTGAGGATCCAGGTTCCTTTTGTAGCGCTATTGGAAACTTTTGCGGAAGATTTTTCAAAGACTTGGAAATCGAGTATTTGAGTTATCAGGTTGTTCAAAAATATTATATTATGTCGTAATAGGAATATTAGATGCGTACCGAGTTGAACGAAAAGGACTCGAAAAGAGCAGGTTTGCTTGTTGTAGGACACAGTAACTGGACGACGCTGTTCCGGGCTCGCGGCCCGGTTGGGAGTACGGAGTAGCCCACGGGGGACTAAACCGGAGAATAAAAGAGTCGCCACCCGGTGTGAACCGGGAAAATGATTTAAGGCTGCACTCACCCCTCGCAAAGGAAGACCTCAAACCATTGGGTTCGGTGCTTGGAGCGCCAATCCGAATAATATTTTGAATATTTTTTTTTGCTAATAAAATAAATATATTTTCATTTCAACCTTGTTAATGGTAATGTCATTATGCATATTAGATTAATATATAAATATGCTGAGAATGATATCGACCTTAGAATAGTCATGTAGTAATATTGGACACATGGTGGTCTAGCAATGGGATAGTATTACTATTATAAACTATTCTTAAAGTAAATATTCCTAGTCGTTGGTTTTGGAATATAGTCGAATTCCTATAACCTAGAAGACTAGCACATGTCGTATATTAGAATTAAAGTTCCAATGGTTTAACCTAATATACCATTAGCAAAGGAAGTTGGTATATACATGTGGATATTCGTTAGAGGGAATGCTGAATGACTCAGATGTGATTCCTAATAGTTGGAAGTACATACCACTGTCAATAAGAATCTCCTCGAGTCGAGTAATATATATTCCTACGCGTTCATGGGGGCGTAAAGAGTCCTCTAGTACCCTTGAAATTTCAGTAAGACATCCCAGTAAAAATCTCATTATTTTAGTTTCTCTCGTTTTATATTCGGATGCTTCTAATAGCGTCGTAAAGTAATATAATGACTTGTTATTGAATTTAATAAGTAAGAATGTATCTAAATTGTGCTATTGGTAGAATCCGGGTGAAATAGAAATAAATTGGATCAATCCAGTATGATTAGCGAGTTTTTGGTAAACCTAGATTTCAAGCGTTTCTATGCTTTAATGGATGTAATGATAGATATGAGTTGACTATGATGACGTAATAATATTAAGATGGTTTCATAAAGTTTCTGAGGATCCAGGTTCCTTTTGTAGCGTTATTGGAAACTTTTGCGGAAGATTTTTCAAAGACTTGGAAATCGAGTATTTCAGTTATCAGGTTGTTCAAAAATATTATATTATGTCGTAATAGGAATATTAGATGCGTACCGAGTTGAACGAAAAGGACTCGAAAAGTTTCGAATTCCTCCACAATGTTTTTGGACTTTCCAGAAGGTTTATGAATTTTAACTGGAAATGGAATCTAATGCTATGAATATGTTTAGTTAAATGTATTATGAGTAATGAAAATGAAATCGTTGAACACAGACTTGATTTTGGAATTGCGAGAAGATCCAGAAGTTTGTTATAGTTGAGTCTAGAATTCTACATAACACCGGTTCTGATTGTATCCGCCGTCAATTTTGACCGATTTGACTAAGACCATAAGTATTCACGACATGAGGTAAGTATTCCATGCGATGATTACTTGACGTATCGGTTATTGTTGTTTCGATAAAAGATATGTGTTTTTATATATATATATATATGTGTGTATATATATACACACACATAGTTTTGTTATTTCACAATTTATGAGTTATTTGTCAATGGATGAGAGATTTGACACGTGTATATGATGAGCATAATATGTGCGTAGATAAGCTTGCAATATCGATATTTTTCAAAGTATGAATTTATCTATGTTTCCTTAAATGAATTTCAAGGTAAAACATTAAATGATTTCATTTTCAGAAAGTTTATTCTTTTTACTATAAAAGAATGGATCAATTATTGATTATGATGAGATCATGAGTTTGTAATATATGAGAAAGTTTTCATGAATTTTGATATACATGAGCATGTGCTTTGAAAATATTTGTTATGCTAGTTTGCACTCCGTGTACATATACCTTCTAGATTATTTATCGTGAGATGAGATTTCATGTTGTCAGTTTTGCTCTGGATGCTAGTTACTGTTTTGATGATGCCACACATTGCTGCTTTGCCGTATTGTCAGTAAGATTTTATGATATGATGCACTCATGTACATATACGTGCCATATTATTTTCCATTAGATGAGATCTCATGTTGTTAGTTTTGCTTTAGATACCAGTTATTGTTGTGGGGAAACCCAAAGTTTCCAACTTTGTGTGTTGTAACGAGAATATACATAGATGAATTAACAGTTTTATTTTATGCAGATATACCAACGTAAGCGAGGCTACAATCGAATCTCGGTATGTATGAAGATGTTGGGAGAAGACATCCCAATTTCGATAACTCTATATGTATTCTCAAAGTGTATTAGCTTTTCATGATTTAAGAACTATGTATCATGATTTACGATTTATGTTTATAATGTGTGTGAAGGGTTTTGATTGATGAGTCGGTAATGTGTCATAGCAGTGCTGGTTAGAGAATCTGTTCAGACGGTATTCATGCCATACCTATTCTAAAATAGGTAATGAGTCTCATTTGAGCATTACATATGTAAGCCAGTGCATGTATATGTTTTTGTTTAGATCCACACACACACGCATATATATATATATATATATATATATATATATATAAGGATTTTACATGTGTAAAGAATAAAGGATAATAAAAAGTTGATAACTTTGAACTCGTAACAAATTGATATTTATGAAAAGCTTCTGATATATGATATGATATTCTTGACTTATATGTTTTGTTTGTAGTACGAGTGTGGTTACTTATTGAGTCTTATAACTCATACCAAATCAGTTTGCTAGTTTTGTATGTTGGCTACCAGATCGGTCAGCTACTTTAGCTTTGAGAGTCATGCTCGAGACGCCGGGTTAGCCAAGTTATAGTCACCCTCTCTAGTGCCTTGGGAAATATCATATGGTTTTAGGGTCATTATTATGTTATTTTTCGTGATATGCACGTTGTTTTGTATTTGTGTAAATAAAAGTTTTGATTTATATGTGATGTTGTGGGACTAGAGCCCTTAAGTGTTGAGTATAAGTTTGAAGTGTCTTGTTTATGGACCTGAGGTCCATCTAGGTTGTCCAGTTTTAGGATACATCATGTTAATTTTTTTTTTGTAAATTTGTAGGCTTATGGACATAGGTTAATCATGTCTCCTGCCAATAGCATCCCGGCTCAGGCGGGATGTTACATTTTGATACAAATATATGACCTTTGCTTAATTGGTTTGCTTGGGAGTAGACCCGACCACTGTTCAGTTCCGGAATTGAATAGCAGCAGAACATACAATTTCAATTCCTGCCGGATGAGGAACCAGAACCGAATTGTGCAGTGTACAGTTCGATTCGGTTCAGGTTCCCTTTCGTTTCCGATTCCGAAATTGATTCCTGAACCACAACCGAATTACAACTAAGGAATAAGGATTTAATATAAATTTGTTTTACTATATACATAAACAGAATTACAACTTACTATTTAAAAATTGCTATTGAAATTGAATTTAATTCATAATTGATAATAATTATTTTTTACAAATTTCAATATGTTAGAGTTGGTGCTTGGAGCGCCAATCCGAATAATATTTTGAATATTTTTTTTTGCTAATAAAATAAATATATTTTCATTTCAACCTTGTTAATGGTAATGTCATTATGCATATTAGATTAATATATAAATATGCTGAGAATGATATCGACCTTAGAATAGTCATGTAGTAATATTGGACACATGGTGGTCTAGCATTGGGATAGTATTACTATTATAAACTATTCTTAAAGTAAATATTCATAGTCGTTGGTTTTGGAATATAGTCGAATTCCTATAACCTAGAAGACTAGCACATGTCGTATATTGGAATTAAAGTTCCAATGGTTTAACCTAATATACCATTAGCAAAGGAAGTTGGTATATACATGTGGATATTCGTTAGAGGGAATGCTGAATGACTCAGATGTGATTCCTAATAGTTGGAAGTACACACCACTGTCAATAAGAATCTCCTCGAGTCGAGTAATATATGTGATCCTTTAACTATATGATAGTCTTGATTTTGTGTGTGATCCTCTACACATTGATGCCATATATGTCAGAGACCTTTCATGGTATGATCGCTAGATATATGTTGGGTGTGGACCGATGCACTCGTTAATAAAGTGCGTATCAAGATAGGATCCACCGGCCCGAAAGTGTACCATAAGAGGTTAAGGTATCCAGATGATTAGTCATGATTCTTAAGACTTTGTCCAAAACCGATCACCTAGGGTGGATAATCACATGTATCAGAAATTATGTTCTGAATAGTTGTAAAGAATCATAAACATAAGGGGTTAAGGTATCCATATGATTAGTCACTATTCTTAAGACTTTGGCCAAAGCCGATCACCTATGGTGGATCATATGTATCAGAAATTATGTTTTGAATAATATCAAAGAATCATAGACATGTCGACAATATGAGTGTGCGCCTTGAAAATTTGACAGTATAATCTACATTTCCTAAGCACAACTTGTAAAGATTGTTAAACATATTTTATAACATCGACTTGTATAGTTCAGAAATGTCGTTCGTGTTCTTCGCGAATTCAGAAGTGGACGAATTACGAACATATAAGATGGGCTTATATGTAATAATATGTATATTTGGCTTGATTTAAATGGATTAAATCAAAGTGATAGACAATGAAATAATCAAATGGTTAAACTTTGTCTTGATTTAATTGGATTAAATCAAAATGGTAGATAAAGGTGATTAGTCACACTTAATTATACATATTTGGACAAATTGGATTAAGCCTAAATAACAGTTGATTAGAACTTTTATTAATTAAAAATTGCATAAGTTTTACTATAAAACGTAAGCTTGAGCAAGTTCTTATACAAGGCAAAAACAAGCATTAAGTAAAAGAAATAAATATTTGCCTAAGTAAAATTTTTGTGAGAAAAATTTGGAAGCTCTCTAGAACAACAATGAGAAGAAGATTGGATCTTGGAATTAAGCTTGCTAGGTAAGTTTGATCTTCTCTAAATCTATATTTTCATTAGTGAGTTGTTATCATTAATGAAACATATAGTGGTGTATTATGTATTAGATATATAATAACACAACTTGATGTTGAAATTATGCTAATGAATTTTGTATGGATGCTTTGGAAGCATAAACACAATATGCTCGTAATTGGGTAAAAATATTTATGTTGGACATAAACATAAAAATAGAGTTTGGAACTCTAGATGATAGCTTGGAGTTATGGCTACCATTCTAGAATTACTTGACCACATTTGTGTGACCTAGAATTGTTTATGAGTTATTTCATTGTGAGATTCTATTTTGGTTTATGTTTTGATTCAGGAAAAAAATATATATGTATTTAGAAAACATGTATTGATGTTGGTTTTGATGTTAAAATAGGATTTTAGGTGTATTGAAGTGTTTGGAGGAAATTGGAAGTGTTTTGAATTGGATTCAAGGCAAATTTACTCTATTCCAATATATTACATGAGGCAGCATCTCGACTCATATCTCCGGCGTTGTGACATTCATCTCTCAGAGCTGCGGGCGTCGCGACGCTCACCCTTGCGCATCAAGACTCTGAGCATTCACAAATTGGGCATTGCGACTCCCAAGCAAGTGCGTCGCTACATACCGAGAGATGCTGCTCATAAGCGCTAAAACTTCATTTCCTCCGTTTCAGAGTTTCCAGATTCTAATTCGACCTCAATTTTTTCTACAGACTTGTAATAGAATATAATATTCCAAAAAATAATTTAAAAATACACCTATGCATGATACCCATAGTTTAGACCCACTTCCGCTGCACGAGGCACCAATCTAACCTAGGGGTCCCACAACCGCCCCAACAGAACAATATCAGAGTATGTCTTTGTTAGGAAGCGGCCGCGAGTGCGCAGCGGAAAATAAAATTATTATGTCGTTTTCCCTTTGCCCAAGACCCATTTTTTTTTATTATCCTACAAGCCTAGGCATGTTACTATATATTCTAAGCATAAAACTCATAAAACAAGCAAAGAATATAAACCTAAACATGCTAACTATCATAAGAACTCTAAATAAAATAAAGAAAGAAAAAGACTTACTTGAACCGTAGACTCCTCCAATCCTCCCTCCAATCTACAAGCTTTTCTCGAACTCAGCAAGCTCTTCCACGCTCCAAAGATCCACCCAAGTGTGTGGCCTCCAAAGATGCACACACCAAAGCCAAAACTCAACGGCAAGACTACGCCTTGAGTGCACGGGTATTTTGCCCTTGGTGATAGCCTAGGCAAATACCTCAAAACTTTTAACTCGAGGTTCCTCTAGTCAATTAGACTTAAGGATCCTCAAAATCAGTGGCTTACTCTTAAACTTTAGAGTTGCTCACTTATATAAACCCAATATATGAAAGGTTTTGTGTAAAAAATTGTGAAGAATTCTTTGGGTTTATATAGTGCTCCAAAGACAACAAAATTAATTAAGAATCCGATGTGGGATAAAAGTTAATTTAATCTTAGCCATTGGATCTTAATTTAGTGGTTTAATGAGATTATAAAACCCTAATAAGAGTTTGGGCCGAATTGGAATTCAAAACAAATAACAAAAACAAAATACTATTCACATTATTATTTATGTGAATAGTAATTTTTTTATTCCAATTCCCAAAGTGCCCCTATTGTCATTCACCAATCCCTAAGCCACTATGGAACCTCATAAATGATCTGTTCAATAATTAAACACATTGAACCATTTATGAACAATTCCTACAGCAATCATATATGCTGTTATATTTGTACTGTGCACTGTTAACCATGATTTCGACTTTGTTGTGTGTGAATTTTGGGTTCCCCTCAAGTTGGACATGAAATGAATCGTGATAATTTAATCGAACATAAATTATCCTACGATCATATGGTCGTTCGATTTCAATGACCATGGTTGACATCTAGCAATATGCCAAGGCCCCAAAATGAGAAGGAAAGATATATACACCCATTCTGTATGCGATTTACATATGATATGATCTTTCGCCTCACTGTATCCCCACCTATTGACCTATGGTACGGAAAGTGTCTACCCATATGGTCAAAGGTATGATGTTGATAGTGTCATAAATCGTGCTAACCCAAGAATCTCACATGATTCTTCCGTTGTGGCAACAGTCTCAAGCACTGATCACACATATCAACCCGCGAACTAGAATACTACTCCTATAATAAAATATTATCCGAGAGAGTGGCGATTCTCTGTTGTATCTTTACACACTTCATGTGTTTCAACAAATGACCCAATCATACCCTTATGACCGGATCTTTTGAACTGGGGAAGGAGAATGTCAAAGTTATTTGATCCACACATAAGATTGTAAAGGCCTCAAGCCAAAGGACTAGTCATATAATCGATACATGAAAGTTCTCACAGACACATGGGATAAACACTCCATATGAAAACTTTCTGCGGTCAGTTCGATGGACACGAGCAACTCATCCATCAATGTGATACACCAAGCGGACGGATCTCCGCTAGTAGCCTATGAGATCGGTTACCACACTTAAGGGCGGATCATATCATCATGCTAGTCTCTCCGTTTTGTGAACGCCCAGATTATTCACAAAATTATGACTAGGAATATTTAAGAGTAATGATTCTCATAAGGCGTTGAAGCCATCGTCTCATTACTCCAAGGGCTTTATTACAGTGTTGATGATTCATATAAGTTATGTAAGACACGTATAATAAAGATTTCTATTTTATTAATTAATGAAAATATTACAAATACATGTACATATAGCCCATCCACAAGTTGGGTATAGGGCATATCCCTAACAGTCTTAACCGCATAATACATGTTACATGTTTGACATGTATTTGAATCTATTATTCTCTAATTTTAATTTAATTATACATAAGTCATATTGGATATGCATTGCATGTTTTAAATTAAAATTTTTGTTTTGACCCAAGCATATTAATGACTTGATTGTCATAAATCTCCTGTGATTAGGTGATTATTTTAAGTAATAGTATTAATAATGTTGGAGCATTATTGGATGGTCCGTCATGTTAATACGGAGATGAAAAATTTCTTATAATTTATGCCCAATATCGTCATTATTGTAAGGGTATAAGTGGTCGGAACATAGGTCGCTCCGATAAAACATTAGATGTAGCGTGATGATGTTGTGATGTATGCCCTAGAGCTACATGTAATGTAGATGCCTTTATATGTTATGAAATAAAATGATGCATTATTCATTTATCAAAATGTTTGTTTAATTTTCGCATATTATAAATTATCTTGATTACCCTAAATTACTTATGTGCCTTCAGACTTAGTGTATGAGAGTCATTCAATAGAGGATTTAAGTATGAAGTTAGTAATCTTAAACAGTCCATAGAGAGTAAACAAAGTGGGTACTTTGTTTGTGGTTTATCTATAGCTGCGGTCCATTCTATATTTGTATGGTGACCTTGATCTGGGATCGTCCATAGAGAGACATGAGAATGAAGGCACCTTGTATAATATGATCATATAGGACTGGACCCAGATGAAAATGACTTTCTTATTATATCCATTAAACAAAGAAAATCATTTTGATCTACTAGATGGTCATATATGGATTGATCGTAATCCTGAGTGTACTACGAACTCTTGTATGGCAGGCTATGTCTTTTGATTTACAAATGTGAGGTTGGTGTAGCAGTCCCGACTAATAGCTACGTACTTTGGGGGCATAGTCGGTTGTGTAGCTGGGAACGTTTTACATAGATATGAAGTTCACCCCTTCTTGCGAGAAGTAGAAGAGTATCTTCCTTAATGGTTGATTCGGTACTTGAATGGTTTGAGCACTCATGTCTTTCTATTACGAATAGAAAGATTAAAATTCATAATGATTATGAATAAATCGTTCATTAGACAATCAATGGCACTTAAGGTATGAATAATTATAGGGGTATAACGGATATTATGACCCGGCTCTAATTACGAGATACTCGTGACGGGTCAATTCGTATGTAGTGACTATATCGATGGACACCGACTTGGTTCGGCTTAATATATCATTTACGACAACGAGAGTGCAACTTCGGGTTTTTAGTGGAATAACCCGGAGTTAATAATTCGGAATATTTAATTAAGAGCTTAATTAATATTTCGAGATTATTGGAGCCAGGAACCGTAGGTCCATTTGGTCCTCGTGCTTGCTCGATATACTATAGCGAATTTAGTATAATTGGATAGTCCAATTATATACTCACATATGTATAAATATTATTAATATGACTAATAATATTATTATGTCACACTTGGAACTTTATGTTAAAGTTTAACATATGGCCTTATTAATAATTATTTGATAATTATTAATTACAAATTATTAAATTATATTAGATATATGATTTAATAAATAAGGATATTATTTTGAGATTCCAAAAATGGTTTTGGGAAAGCCTATTGATAGCTTTGGAAGTTATAAATTTGAAAAGGCTATTATATCTTTAATTTTGTAATTTAATTTTGTAATGATGATGACAATCAATTCTTGATTTATGTTACAAAAAATTAAAGAGGAAAATACATGCCTTGGCCGAATCTACCTAAAGAATGAGGGGAATGGTTTGTTTGTTTTTGGAAACAAATTAACCTAAGTATAAAAGAAAAATTATTTTTCTTTTTGTCACAATCTCTTTTGCAACCCTAGCCTCCATCTTCTTCTTCTCCTATTCTCTCAAAGTGCTGAGAAAACAAAAATAAGAACAAGAAGAAAATAAAATAGAAATACATGTGTGATTCCATCTCTAAAACGTTTAGGGATTTAATATTGTGAGTTTAACCCAAACTAGTTTCCGTTGGTAACGAGACATAGCTTGAAAGGTCGAGTGGTGAATCCGAACATATACAAATGGTTCACGGTAAAAGTTTTGGCTCATCATGGTTGGCCGAGACAAAATGGATTCGGCCATGACTCATGCATGTTGGTTGAATGAAGAAGCAAAGTGGTCCACGGCACAACAAAGAAAAGAACGTGAGTCACCAATAGATCAATTATCAAAAGGACAAAATAAGAGTGCCGTTGATGAATTTAAATTCAAAATTGAGATTTTGATTTTGTTGATTTGAGTTGAAAGTCAATTGTGTTTATTATTCTTGGATGCAAATAGCGCACTGTGCATTACAAAATAGCGAGCATGTGTTGTGCATGCATGATATATATGCAATCAAATCAATAAGCGAGCATGGTGCGTTAAATGGAGAAGCCAAATTGTCACTGTATTTTCACAAGCAATTTTGCTGCTTTGTGCTTGACTGGTCAGGGTTCATGGCTCATGTTTTGATAATTTTGTGGCTGTTTCATGTTGCAAAATAAATCAAAAATATGAACAAATTTCAGTGGTGGTGCTAGTAACATTCGGTTAAAAGAGACAAGGGCAGAAAAAAATTTCAAGTCCGATCCAGGTACTTAATCGTTTCCGCTGCATAAGGAAAGTGTTTCCTACAATTGGCATCGAGAGCGAGGTTGAAAAGTGTTCTTAACCCTTCTCTTGTACAAGGGAATTGTATCACTAATCGAGAGCGAGGTTGAAAAGTGTCTATACTAATTGTATAACTCTTAAAACTTGTGTCACTAATATTCTTTAGTCTATAGACACAATTAGTATCTCGAGTGCAGACCACATTACCGTCCATTCGGATTCAGTTATGGAATTTATGTCCGGGTTTCCATCCTATATACCAATGGAATTTATTGTACACTAATTAAGCCCAATATATTAGAATTCAAAGTTTAAACCTTAAAACCAATTAATCAAATTAATTGCTTTTCCATGCATATCATATTCTAATTTAAACATTTTAAATCACATAAAATCATATTTCATGTCTATAATGATAATGCATCTAAAGCATGTTATGGCATGTGAAATGCAAGAGTAGGCACCCTAAGCTATATGACATGTTATTCAAACAATTCGAATTAAACATACATATAACATAAAAATTATTTTGCATTTACCGGGCTATTATTTTTCCCTATACTAATCTAATTAGTACAAAAAATACCCAAGGCATCCCTTGGTCTTCAAATCACTCTCCAAGGTGGTGTTGGCTCCTTTTGCGACTTCGGTGCTCCAAATTACAACAATTGAAAATTTACATTGGAAAATAAAATTACAACAATTGTAAACAATGGCCTTATGGCCTTACATCCCAAAAAAAACCAACATGAAAATAAGAGCCGGAAAAATTTACGACCAATGCAAAATCCATGCATCACATGAAAAATAATAACTATTCATCATATGAATATTATTTTGTGCCTACTCATCTAAACATACAAATCAATATTTATAACTCATATAAACATATTAAAAACAGTAACTTTAAATGAAAAAGAGAAGGGTAAGAACAATTTTAAACCTTGCTCTCGATGCCAATTGTAGGAAACGATTTCCTTGCGCAGCGGAAACGTCTTAGGCACACGGATCAGACTTGAAATTTTTTTATGCCCTTCCCTTTGTATTGCCGAATGTAACTGCCACCTCCACTGAAATTTTGCTTCAGTTTTAGACAAAATTCCAGCTCCGAAACAGTCCCTGAACAGCCCCGAATAGCCGGACAAAAACTGGACTGTTTTGGACTCGATTCGCGCCCAACGCACTACAGAAACAGCCCCTAAAATGCATGGACTATGACTGTGTATTGGTTCTGATTTTTCACTTGAACACAGCCCCAAAACACCACAAAATATTCCCCAAAAAAACTGGATTAAAACGAAACCAAACCGAGTTCCGTTTCACCAAGTATAGGGGCGAGAGTGAGCAAAACAATGCCTCACTGCCGTGTACAAAGAATAACAAGATGAAGAAGATATTTGTTCGACCCCATAAGTCTTCCGAGCTATGTTTCGTTACCAATGGAAACTTGTGTGGGTAAGACTCAAAAAAACAATCCCTAAACTATTTAGAGATAAAGTCACACAAGAATTTTTGTTCTTTTGATTTTTTGTTTTTCTTTGTTCTTCTTTTTCTTTTCTCGACAATTGAGAGGATTTGGAGAAGAAGAAGATGGAGGCTAGGTTAGAGAATTAGAGATTAAAAAAAAATCAATTTTCTTTTATACTTAGGGTTACTAATTTCCAAAATTAACAAACCCTTAGCCTTCCCTCCATAGCAATATTCGGCCATATGGCTTTATTACTAAACAATTTTAAAAAAAAAATTGTAACATTAATCCTTTATTACTATAATAAGGGATATGTTACAAAAATAAAAGGTGTAATTGCCTTTCATAAAGAGCAATTACTCAAACCAATCAAACACCTTCCAAAAACCATTTTTGGAAAATCAAAAATCAAATTTTATATTTATTAAATTATAAATAATATAATTTAATAATATGCAATTAATAATCATCAAATAATTATTAAAACTATATATTAACCTTTTAATATATAGTATCAAGTGTGACACATCAATATTATTAATCATATTAATAATATTTATACATATGTGAGTATATAATTGGACTATCCAATTATACTAAATCGGCTATAGTATATCAAGCTAGCACGGGGACCAAATGGACCTACGCTTTCGAGCTCCAATAATCTTGAAATATAAATTAAGCTCTTAATTAAATATTTTGAATTATTAACTCCACGTTATTCCACTAAAAACCCGAAGTTGCACTCTCGTTGCCGTAGATGATATATTAAGCCGAACAAAGTTAGTGTCCATCGATATAGTCACTACATACGAATTGACCATTCACTAGTATCTCATAATTAGAGCCGAGTCATAATATCTTTTATACCCCTCTAATTATTTATACCTTAAGTACCATTGATTCTCTAATGAACGATTTATTCATAACCATTATGAATTTTAATCTTTCTATTCATAATAGAAAAGACATGAGCGTTCAAACCGTTTAAGTACCAAATCAACCCTTAAGAAATATACTCATTTACTTCTCACAAGAATGAGTGAACTCTATATCTATGTAAAACGTTCACAGCTACACAACAGACCATGCCCCCAAAGTACGTAGCTATTGGTCGGGACTGCTACACCAACCTCACATTTGTAAATCAAATGACATAGCCTGCCATGCATGAGTTCGTAGTACACTCAGGATTAAGATCAATCCATATATGACCATCTAGTGGATCGCAATGATTTTCTTTGTTTAACGGATATTATAAGAAAGTCATTTCTATCTTGGTCCAGTCCTATATGATCATATCATACAAGGTGCCTCTATTCTCATGTCTCTACATGGACGATCCCGGATCAAGGTCACCATACAAATATAGAATGGACCACAGCTATAGATAAACCACAAAAAAAAGTACTCGTTTTTTTTTGCTCTTTATGGACTGTTTAAGATTACCAACTTCAGACTTAAATCCTTTTTGTGTATAACATTCATACACTAGGTCTGAAGGCACATAAGTAATCTACGGTAATCAAGATAATTTATAATATGCGAAAATTAAACAAATATTTTGATAAATGAATAATGCATCATTTTATTTCAAAACATATAAATCTGTCTATAATATATGCAGCTCTAGGGCATACATCCCAACAATCTCCCACTTGCACTAGAGCAAATGGGACATGTCACGTAATCTTAGACCATCTAGGTTACCTTCAAACACTTTAGCCGACATGAGACTACCAACTGCTGAGGCATATAAGATATGTCTCATTTCCTCAACATCTTGAGGTGTCTTAGGAGACTGTTCATTTGATAAATGAATTTCATGCTGATAAGGCAGATTGCCATTCTTGGAATTCTGCATCCCAAATCGCACAAGGATATTGTCGATATAGGATGCCTAAGACATAACTAACAATCGTTTCTTGCGATCCCGAAGTATCTGAATCCTAAGAACATAACTGGCCTCTCCGAAATCTTTCATTTGGAATTAGTTAGCTAGCCAGGTTTTCATGTCTGATAATATCTTTACATCATTCCCAATGAGTAAAATATCATCGACGTATAAAACATGAAAAACCATGTTCCCATCAATGACGTGCTTGTATACATAAGGCTCATCAACATTCTACTCAAAATCATAAGACTTGATCATGGTATCAAATCTTATATTCCAAGATCGAGAAGCCTGCTTAAGTCCATAAATGGACTTTTGCAGCTTGCAAACCTTTTTCTCTTGACCTTGGGCTATGAACCCCTCTGGTTGTACCATATAGATACTCTCATCAAGATTTCCATTCAAGAATTCAGTCTTGACGTCCATTTGCCAAATTTCATAGTCATAATATGCGGCAATGGATAGAAGAGTGCGGATAGATTTGAGCATGGCTACTGGCGAGAAAGTTTCATCATAGTGAACTCCCTCTTTCTGGGTATAACCCTTGGCCACTAGCCTAGCCTTGAAGGTCTGTACCTTCCTATCTGCTCCTCTATTCCTCTTGTAGATCCACTTGTAACCTATGGGTTTCATCCCATCTGGTTGGTCTACAAGTTCCCACACTGATTTGGAGTACATAGACTCAATCTCTAGGTTCATGGCTTTGAGCCATTCCTCTTTGTCAGAATCATCCATTGCACTACGATAGGTCAATGGATCATCTATACCATCGCTGGATGCGACAACTTGTGCCTCTCCAACCCCAAGGTAGTGATCATGTTGTCGTACAACCCTCTCATTGTGTCTAGGTGGTAGATTATTATGACGAACTTGATCTGACGCTCAGATGTTGAAGGTGATATGTATTTGTCAACTGTCGTTGATGATGGTGTGCTGGTCGAACCAGCAAGTAACTCCTCGAGTAATATTTTACTTCGAGGCTTGAACTCCCTCATATAGTCCTCTTCTAGAAACGTAGCATTTGTCGATACAAACATTTTATTATCTTTTGGACTATATAAGAATCCACCCATATTCTCCTTAGGATAGCCTACAAATAGGCACACTTGAGAATGTGGTTCCAACTTTGTAGTCTTATTCTTCAGCACATGCGCTGGACACCCCTATATGCGGAAATGTCGCAAACTAGCTTTACGACCACTCCACAACTCTAAGGGAGTCTTAGGAACAGAGTTAGATGGAACTACATTAAGGGTATGTATTGCAGTTTGCAGTGCATATCCCCAGAACGAACTAGGTAGTGAGCTATAACTAAACATATATCTCATCATGTCTAGTAGGGTCCGATTTCTCCTCTCTGCAACACCATTTTATTGTGGTGTTCCAGGTGCTGTGAGCTGGGATACTATCCCATGCTCAACTAAAAATTCCTCAAAATCTCTGTCACGGTATTCTCCTCTACGATCCGATCGTAGAGTTTTGATTGTTTTACCTAACAGGTTCTCAACCTCAGCACGATACTCTTTGAACTTTTCAAAAGTATCTGACTTGTGCTGCATTAGGTAAACATACCCATATCTAGAATAATCATCAATGAATATGACGAAGTATTCATAACCAACTCAGGCACTTACATTCATCGGTCCGCAAACGTCCGAATGTACTAGCTCAAGTGGTTGACTGGCTTATACCTTTTCCAGTAAAAGGTCTCTTGGTCATTTTTCCTTCTAAATAAGATTCGCAGACTGGTAAAGTTCCGAGCTTTAACTGGTTTAAGGCTCCATTCTTTATCAATCTGTCTATTCGGTTAAGGCTGATATGACCAAGTCTAAGATGCCACAGATATGTGTCATCGTGAGAAATCTTTTGCCGTTTAGTTTTAGATTTCTCAACCTTAAACATTTCAGCGTTGAGTAGTGACCTATGTGTTAACGGTCTTAACACATACAAGTTATCTCCTAGTTTCTTTAGCATATAGGTAATCTATTTTTGAAATAATAGCTATTATTATTAGATAAAATGATAACCATCATGCAATAGTTTTGAAATAGAAATCAAATTTCCATGACAAAACATGAACAAACACCACTTTGTTTAAATTAAAATAACTTTTATTTGAAAAATTGAAAACTGATAACTCACAATGCTTTACTAAAACTACATCCATTGTCCTGACTCTTATAGTAAATTTACATTCAGCAAGGTCTTTACGTATATCAAGTAGCTGTATATTTAGCCTTCCCAATGCTATTTTTATTCATCTTTGCAGATTTTGAAGACTCGCCAACATTTGCCTCAGCATTGGGCTTACGAGGATCCACAGGCATGGACTCGTAGTGGGTGAGCTCAATAAGTAGCTGGGTCAACATAAAAGCCAACTTGTCCATAACATAGTTTCTTTTAAACTGCAAGAAACTCTTTGGAAGAGTTTCCATTATCATGGTCACCTGGCTACGCTCGTCAATACGAGCTCCATGAGTCTCGACAGTGTTGAGATAGGTCATCATCCTGAAGACGTGCTCTCGGATTAATATCAGTTCCTTCATCCTAGCAGTCATCGATGAGACCATGGCCTCATGGCATTGACGCTCCGAAGGCTGCCCTAACATGCCCTACAATGACACCATTTTTTGGGATGTTGAAGTCATAGGCTCATGTTTTATAGCAAGAATCTCGGACATCCTTGCTAGCAAGTAGCAGCGGGCCTTCTCATTTTCCGCGACCCATTTCTGATAGGTATCGCGCACAGTTTGGCCAGCATTTTTGGCCCTCTCGGGAGGACACTCCTCCGTCAGGATAAACTTTAGGTCTTCACAGACAAGGATAGTGTTCATGTTACTTTTGCGCTTAACACAATTTTCTCTCGTTAATTTATCGTTTGAGAGTAAGGAAATAAATGGAGAAACCATGGCTGATAAAATAAACATGCATTTGACATTCATCGTATATTAAAATCATCAAACAATTTTGGCATAAAATTAAACATGATGCATGAACCATTAACCATGAATAACGAATTAGAAACCTAAGAGAATTACTATGCCACATAAATCTATCATCCCACAAGTAAGTTCCGCCGTATGGTAGATCAAGTACTTGCATGATAGATCGAGACAATCTCAGCCAATTAATATATACGAGAATAACGCTTATTCCTATATTAAACAACTACCGTTTGATTCGATCAAGGAGTTTTATTAACAGTTAATTATTCATTTGTGAGTGTGACCCGCCATTTCGGGATTCTTGGACTTAACGAGTGAAGTGTCGCCGTAGGGTAGGTGAGTTCACAAGATACATCTAGAATCCTTATCCACTCGGAATCCAAACCTGATATTGACCCAAAATGGACACCATATGTAGGAGACGAAAGCAAAGCTGTCTCAAGGCGCCTTTTGAATCTAACGTTTTTGGACTAACAACGGAGATCGCGGGATATACTATCGTATATCCCTCTCCCACTCACTATTTTAGGTTTAAGGTTTTTATTTATAAAATATCTTATATTTTAATTTAACTAGTGTGAATAATTTATATGGCGGCTAAATCATAACTCTTATTTACACTAGTACAGTATTAGTGACCTAACCAATTTTAACTCTTAAAAATTGTATCACTAATTTTCATTAGTCTCTACTAATTGTATTACTCAATTAAACTAATTTAATTAGAGTGGTATTAGTGGCCTATTATATTTTAACTATTAAAATACTATAACACTAATTGGTTTAAAATTTTAGAATCCTAAAATGGTCAAGATTTATATTAAACTATTTAATTAATCTTAATGCGTTACAAAATCCAATGGTACGTGGAATTGTATCCCGAGTGCATACCACATTATCGTTCATTCAGCTTCGGCTATGGAATTTATGTCCGGGTTTCCATCCTATATACCAATGGAATTTATTATACACTAATTAAGACCAATATATTAGAATTAAACATACATATCACATAAAAATTATTTTGCATTTACCGGGCTCTTATTTTTCCCTAAACTAATCCAATTAGTAAAACAAATACCCAAGGCATCCATTGGTCTTCAAATCACGCTCCAAGGTGGTGATGGCTACTTTTGCGACTTCGGTGCTCCAAATTATAACAATTGAAAATTTACATTGGAAAATAAAATTACAACAATTGTAAACAATGTCCTAATGGCCTTACATCCCAAAAAACAAAACCAACATGAAAATAAAAGCCGAAAAATTTTATGACCAATGCAAAATCCATTCAACACATGAAAAACAATAACCATTCATCATATGAATATTATTTTGTGCCTACTCATCTAAACATACATATCAATATTTATAACTCATATAAACATATTAAAAACTGTAACTTTAAATGAAAAAGATAAGGTTTAAGAACACTTTTGAACCTTGCTCTCGATGCCAATTGTAGGAAACGCTTTCCTTGCGCAGCGGAAACGTCTTAGGCACACAGATCACACTTGAAAAAAAATTTGCCCTTCCCTTTGTATTGCCGAATGTAATTGCCACCGCCACTGAAATTTTGTTTCTGTTTTAGATAAAATTCCAGCCCCGAAACAGTCCCCGAACAGCTCCGAATAGCCGAACAAAAACTAGACAGTTTTGGACTCGATTCGCGCCCAACGCACTGCAGAAACACCCCTAAAATGCATGGACTATGCTGTGTATTGGTTCTGATTTTTCACTTGAAAACAGCCACAACACAGCCACAAAACACCATAAAATATTCCCCCAAAAAATTGGATTAAAACGAAACCAAACCGAATTCCCTTTCACCAAATATAGGGGCGGGAGTGAGCAAATCAATGCCTCACTGCCATGTACAAAGAATAACAAGATTAAGAAGATATTTGTTCGACACCACAAGTCTTCCGAGCTATGTGTCGTTACCAACGGAAACTTGTATGGGCAAGACTCACAAAAACAATCCCTAAACTATTTAGAGATAAAGTCACACAATAATTTTTGTTCTTTTGATTTTTTGTTATTCTTTTTCTTTTCTCAAAAATTGAGTGGATTTGGTGAAGAAGAAGATGGAGGCTATGTTAGAGAATAAGAGATTACAAAAAAAAAATCAAATTTTCTTTTATACTAAGGGTTACTAATTTCCGAAATTAACAAACCCTTAGCCTCTCATCCATATCAATATTCAGCCATATGGCTTTTTTTTTTAATTTTGTAACATTAATCCTTTATTACTATAATAAAGGATATGTTACAAAAATAAAAGGTGTAATTGCCTTTCATAAAGAGCAATTACTCAAACCAATCAAATACGTTCCAAAAACAATTTTTGGAAAATCAAAAATCAAAATTTATATTTATTAAATTATAAATAATATAATTTAATAATATGCAATTAATAATCATCAAATAATTATTAAAACTATATAATAACCTTTTAATATATAGTATTAAATGTGACACATCAATATTATTAATCATATTAATAATATTTATATATATGTGAGTATATAATTGGGCTATCCAATTATACTAAATCCGTTATAGTATATCAAGCTAGCAAGGGGACCAAATGGACATACGCTTCCGAGCTCCAATAATCTCGAAATATAAATTAAGATTTTAATTAAATATTCCAAATTATTAACTCCGCGTTATTCCACTAAAAACCCGAAGTTGCACTCTCGTTGCCACAGATGATATATTAAGCCGAACCAAGTCGGTGTCCATCGACGTAGTCACTACATACAAATTGACACTTCACGAATATCTCGTAATTAGAGCCGGGTCATAATGTCTATTATACCCCTCTAATTATTTATACATTAAGTACCATTGATTCTCTAATGAACGATTTATTCATAACCATTATGAATTTTAATATTTCTATTCGCAATAGAAAAGACTTGAGTGCTCAAACCATTGAAGTACCGAATCAACCCTTAAGAAATATACTCATCTACTTCTTGCAAGAAGGAGTGAACTCCATATCTATGTAAAACGTTCCTAGCTACACAAAATACCATGCCCCTAAAGTACGTAGCTATTGGTCGAGACTGTTACACCAACCTCACCTTTGTAAATCAAAAGACATAGCCTACCATACAGGAGTTCGTAGTACACTCAGGATTAATATCAATCCATATATGACAATCTAGTAGATCGAAATGGTTTTCTTTGTTTAAGAGATATTATAAGAAAGTCATTTCCATCTGGGTCCAGTCCTATATGATCACATCATACAAGGTGCCTCCATTCTCATGTCTTTACATGGACGATCTCGGATCAAACTCTTATTTACACTAGTACAGTATTAGTGACCTAACCAATTTTAACTCTTAAAAATTGTATCACCAATTTCCATTAGTCTCTACTAATTGTATTACTCAATTAAACTAATTTAATTAGAGTGGTATTAGTGGCCTATTATATTTTAACTATTAAAATACTATAACACTAATTGGTTTAAAATTTTAGAATCCTAAAATGGTCAAGATTTATATTAAACTATTTAATTAATCTTAATGCATTCTAAAATCCAATGGTACGTGGAATTGTATCCCGAGTGCATACCACATTATCGTCCATTCGGATTCGGCTATGGAATTTATGTC
Organism: Zanthoxylum bungeanum; assembly: GCA_019454045.1. Classification (NCBI taxonomy): domain Eukaryota; kingdom Viridiplantae; phylum Streptophyta; class Magnoliopsida; order Sapindales; family Rutaceae; genus Zanthoxylum; species Zanthoxylum bungeanum. The sequence goes on along the minus strand of SKCR01024036.1, from coordinate 2,742 downwards.
CGGGTTTCCATCCTATATACCAATGGAATTTATTATACACTAATTAAGCCCAATATATTAGAATTAAAAATACATATAACATAAAAATTATTTTGCATTTACCGGGCTCTTATTTTTCCATAAACTAATCCAATTAGTAAAACAAATACCCAAGGCATCCCTTGGTCTTTAAATCACGCTCCAAGGTGGTGTTGGCTCCTTTTGCGACTTCGGTGCTCCAAATTACAACAATTGAAAATTTACATTGGAAAATAAAATTACAACAATTGTAAACAATGTCCTTATGGCCTTACATCCCAAAAAAACAAAACCAACATGAAAATAAGAGCCGAAAATTTTTATGACCAATGCAAAATCCATTCATCACATGAAAAACAATAATCATTCATCATATGAATAATATTTTGTGCCTACTCATCTAAACATACAAATCAATATTTATAACTCATATAAACATATTAAAAACAGTAACTTTAAATGAAAAAGATAAGGTTTAAGAACACTTTTGAACCTTGCTCTCGATGCCAATTGTAGGAAACGCTTTCCTTGCGCAGCGGAAACGTCTTAGGCACACAGATCACACTTGAAAAAAAATTTGCCCTTCCCTTTGTATTGCCGAATGTAATTGCCACCTCCACTGAAATTTTTGTTTCTGTTTTAGATAAAATTTCAGCCCTGAAACAGTCCCCGAACAGCTCGGAATAGCCGGAAAAAAACTAGACTGTTTTGGACTCGATTCGCGCCCAACGCACTGTAGAAACGCCCCTAAAATGCGTGGACTATGCTGTGTATTGGTTCTGATTTTTCACTTGAAAACAACCACAACACAGCCCCAAAACACCATAAAATATTCCCCAAAAAAATTCGATTAAAACGAAACCAAACCGAATTCTGTTTCACCAAATATAGAGCGGGAGTGAGCAAATCAATGCCTCACTGCCATGTACAAAGAATAACAAGATGAAGAAGATATTTGTTCGACACCACAAGTCTTCCGAGCTGTGTGTCGTTACCAATGGAAACTTGTATGGGCAAGACACACAAAAACAATCCCTAAACTATTTAGAGATAAAGTCACACAATAATTTTTGTTCTTTTGATTTTTCTTATTCTTTTTCTTTTCTCAACAATTGAGAGGATTTGGTGAAGAAGAAGATGGAGGCTATGTTAGAGAATAAGTGATTACAAAAAAAAATCAAATTTTCTTTTATACTAAGGGTTACTAATTTCCGAAATTAACAAACCCTTAGCCTCCCCTCCATATCAATATTCGGCCATATGGCTTTTTTCTTAATTTTGTAACATTAATCCTTTATTACTATAATAAAGGATATGTTACAAAAATAAAAGGTGTAATTGCCTTTCATAAAGAGCAATTACTTAAACCAATCAAATACGTTCCAAAAACAATTTTTGGAAAATCAAAAATCAAAATTTATATTTATTAAATTATAAATAATATAATTTAATAATATGCAATTAATAATCATCAAATAATTATTAAAACTATATATTAACCTTTTAATATATAGTATCAAGTGTGACAAATCAATATTATTAATCATATTAATAATATTTATACATATGTGAGTATATAATTGGGTTATCCAATTATACTAAATCCGCTATAGTATATCAAGCTAGCAAGGGGACCAAATGGACCTACGCTTGCGAGCTCCAATAATCTCGAAACATAAATTAAGCTTTTAATTAAATATTCCTAATTATTAACTCCGCATTATTCAACTAAAAACCCGAAGTTGCACTCTCGTTGCCGCAGATGATATATTAAGCCGAACCAAGTCGGTGTCCATCGATATAGTCACTACATACGAATTGACCCTTTACGAGTATCTCGTAATTAGAGCCGGGTCATAATGTCTGTTATACCCCTCTAATTATTTATACATTAAGTACCATTGATTCTCTAATGAACGATTTATTCATAACCATTATGAATTTTAATCTTTCTATTCGTAATAGAAAAGACTTGAGTGCTCAAACCGTTGAAGTACCGAATCAACCCTTAAGAAATATACTCCTCTACTTCTTACAAGAAGGAGTGAACTTCATATCTATGTAAAACGTTCCTAGCTACACAACATACCATGCCCCTAAAGTACGTAGCTATTGGTCGAGACTGCTACACCAACCTCACCTTTGTAAATCAAAGGACATAGCCTGCCATACAGGAGTTCGTAGTACACTCAGGATTAATATCAATCCATATATGACCATCTAGTAGATCTAATGATTTTCTTTGTTTAACGGATATTATAAGAAAGTCATTTCCATCTGGGTCCAGTCCTATATGATCACATCATACAAGGTGCCTCCATTCTCATGTCTCTACATGGACGATCCCGGATCAAGGACTCCATACAAATATAGAATGGACCACATCTATAGATAAACCACAAACAAAGTACATGCTTGGTTTGCTCTCTATGGACTGTTTAAGATTACTAACTTCAGATTTAAATCCTCTTGTGTATGACACTCATACACTAAGTCTGAAGGCACATAAGTAATCTAGGTTAATCAAGATAATTTATAATATGTGAAAATTAAACAAATATTTTGATAAATGAATAATGCTTCATTTTATTTCAAAACATATAAAGCTGTCTACAATAGATGCAGCTCTAGGGCATACATCCCAACAGTAAATACCCAACACTCAACCCTTACATTAATATCACAAATCGATCATGCATCTCAACATACAGCAAAGTCAAACTA
>SKCR01024035.1:0-130068 GCA_019454045.1 Zanthoxylum bungeanum | reverse complement strand
TGACAGGCTGTGATGTTAAGGAGCTAAATCCATGATTGCGGCTCAATTTACGTTACGTTTTCTTTTCTTTCCCCCCTTGTTAAGTGTGATGAGCTTAAATTCTTTATTAATAAAAGGGGTATTGAGATCAAGATTAAGTTATTGAAAAATTCTTCTGTTTCTCATTGAATGAGTGGTATTTCCTTGAAAATCATATTATAGCTTTTAGATGGTTGGTCGCAAGTTAGTTTTGAATATTGACTTGTATATTGAAATCTTTTGCTTGAAGACCTTTGATCTGGCAACGATGAAGCATGATGAAGTTGATTTCACGGCAACCGTTGAGTTGGAACCAAAGTTGGGCGATTCGACAAGCAACTCAACAGAATTGCAATCGACAACCACCTGGTGCTATGGCATTGTTTTATGGTTTGATACTGGTTTTACTAGCAGGTTTTGCAAAGAAAAGCCAGTTGTTTTGTCTACATCGCCCTACACACCCAAAACACATTGGTCACAGACTATCATCACCTTCCAAGAACCAATAGCACTAGCATTAGGAAATCTCATTGCCGACAGATCAGCAGCTGTTGGTACAGATGCATGTCCAGCCAGAAGGATACATTTGCGGATCAGCATTGCCCGTGCTGTTGAGCATCGCAGTATTGATGTATCCTTGGAAACTGCCGGAGTTGGTCCTGATGGTCGGAAACACAGTTGGCCGGTACAAATATTTAATCTCTCTTAGAAGCAGAGGGTCATTCCAGCTAATATATGTTCTTGTTCAAGGGTAAGTGTTAGGACCTGGTTCTTTATCAATTTGTATGTTATCATTATTTCATTTCAGCATTTGTGGTTACAAATTTACTTCTAATTCTTATATCATCTCAATTCTTGTCCAGGAATGTAAAAATGTACTTTATACATATGTTAATTTATAGTGCTACAGCAATGGGTATAGAAAGCAAAATCATACGGAAAATAAGGGGTGTAAATTTAGAGATGGCAATTTTCTCTGTCTGGTCCCATCCCAAATTATGTCTCATTTTTGAAAACGGGATGGGACAAAAAAATAATCCCCAAAAACGGAATGAGAAGAGATTTAACAAGATAGAATGAGATTTAATGAGATTCAACGAAATTTAATGAGGATGCAGGATGGGATCTTGATATTTTTTTGACCCGGAGAAGATAACATGATAAGATTGAGATATTTTTTCGTTTCAATTTCATCCCTAATATAAGAAATCATAACTATGGACGTGAAGTGAATGATGATTATATCTCTAGGGCTCAAACTTAGTGTTTCATAGGGTCAATCTAGCCAACATGATCAATCATTAATTGAATAATACTAAATTACTAATATAGGTGGGTTTGATGCAGAACTAGTACTTCAGGATTCATCAAGTCTTTTGCTTATTTATATTCTTTTTTAACCGGCCGGAAATTCTTTTACTGCAATCTTAAATCTTATAGTGTGAAGAATGACTAAATTTAATAAATTATATATATATATAAAGTAAATTTTTTTTAATTTGTTTAAGGGAATAAAAAATTAGTAGATAAATATTTGAGGTTAAAAAGTCAGTTGTGCCCCTTCAAGTGCTGAGAGGTGTATTACAATTTCGGGTTAGATTTGATCCAAAGACAAATTTATCCACAAGACATCTGACCAAAGGTATTAACAAAAATAATAAAAAATTATTATTATTATTATTTATAATTGACACTCATTTATACTCCAATAATTTTTTCAGTCATTGTTTCTGCATGACCAGAGTAGTAAGTAAAAGGGCAATAACCCATATTACAATCACAATAATACAAGTCTTTTCTAAGTAACATCTTAAAATTGTCCTTCATTATGCTTATGTCGCTTATCTATGTTGTGATTCTCTGATCACTTTAGAATGTTTTTGAGGAAAAAACCGAATGCTTTTCTATTACTCACAAGAATAGAATACAAAAGTGTTTAAACTTTACAAAGCAAAAAACCGTACTACACTCTATATTACACACTTTGGGATGAAGAGAGCTTACAACAAGCTCTATATTTATAGCCAAGGTTTGGCTCAAAAATTCAACACTCCTATAGTGCCCACCGAAAGTTGATTTGGAAGCTTGCTCAAGTTTTTCCACAACTTTGATCTTTCACCAAAAGTTGCATGACATCTTCCTCATTAGTCTTCAAATGGTGGTTAGCATGTCTTATGTATGTCTCATGCATGTAGGTGACAGCTGGATCTTACAATTCTCCCCCTCCAGCTGCGTCTGAAACAATTGTCATCTGACAGCTATCCCGGCTATGTCTCTGCACAACTCTAGCTTGTCCCGAGTAACCACCTTTGTTAACATGTCGGCTGGATTCTCATCTGTATGGATCTTCACTAGTCTCAACAGTTGTTGATCCATCACCTCACGTATCCAATGATAGCGAATATTGATGTGCTTCTTCCGGGAATGATACATTGAGTTTTTGCTCAAGTCCATAGCACTTTGACTATCACAATGTATCTTGTATTCTGTCTGCTTGATCCCTAACTCTTGGAGAAAACGCTTTAGCCACAACATTTCCTTTCCTGCCTCAGCTATAGCAATGTACTCAGCTTCTGTTGTGGATAATGCAATACACCTCTGCAATCTCGACTGCCATGATACAACTCCCCCTGCAAAAATGTAGATGAAACCTGATGTAGATTTCCTATCATCAATATCTCATGCCATATCTGAATTTGTATAGCCTTCCAAGATCGGATCAGCTCCCCCATAGCACAGACGAAACTTCGATGTACCCTTGAAATACCTGAGAATCCATTTGACTGCCTCCCAGTGTTGCTTTCCAGGGTTAGAGAGAAACCAGCTCACTACACCCACTGCGTGTGCAATATCTGGCCTGGTACATACCATTGCATACATTAGGCTTCCAACAGCTGAAGAATATGATATTGATGACATCTCATCTATCTTTCTTGGATGAGGGACACGAACTCTTGCTAAGTTTGAAATGGTGCGCTATCGGAACGCTGACTGGTTTGGATTTCTGCATATCAACTCTCCTGATTATCCGTTCAATATAACTTTCCTGGGAAAGCCATAACTTCTTGTTATGTCTGTCACGAACAATCTCCATTCCCAAAATCTGTTGAGCTGGTCCTAAGTCTTTCATGTCGAAAGACTTAGAGAGTTCATTCTTCAGCTGACTGATCTTCGCTGCTTCTTGTCCAACAATCAACATGTCATCTACGTATATTAGAATAGCAACGAAATTTCCATTTGGAAACCTCTGGATGTATACACACTGATCTGCTGCAGTTCTTTTATATCATTGACCCACCATGAATGAGTCAAACTTTTTGTACCACTGTCTCGGTGCTTGTTTGAGCCCGTAAAAGCTTTTTTTCAGCTTGCAAACAAGGTTTTCTTTTCCTGAAACCTTGAATCCTTCTGGTTGCTCCATGTAGATTTCTTCATTCAGATCACCATGAAGAAATAATGTTTTGACATCCATCTGTTTAAGCTCCAAGTTCAATCTGGCTACCAATCCTAGGATGACTCGGATTGAAGCCATTTTTACCACTGGTGAAAAAATCTCATCAAAGTCAATTCCATTTTTCTGTAGGAATCATTTGACTACTAGCCGAGCTTTGTGTTTTACCACTTTTCCGCTACCATCTTTCTTGAGCTTGAACACCCATTTGTTCTTCAGTGTCTTCATTCCATGTGGGAGCTTGACTATCTTATAAGTGTTGTTTTTCTGCAGAGATTTCATTTCATCATGCATTGCGTGCAGCCATTTGTCTTTGTCTTTATGAGATATAGCTTCGTTGAAGGTTTCTGGCTCCCCCTCGTCAGTAAGTAGAATGTATTCAGATCCTGCGTATCTGGATGATGGAATCCGGCCTCGCTCATATCTTCGTACTGGAGGTTCACTGGTTTATGGCTGTCTGTTGTCATCCAGATCTGTGGATGATCCTGTAGCCTCTGATGGAGCAGGCTGTAGCTCCCCCTGCTCAGCACCACTTTCCTCCTCCGGTTCTGCTTCTGGTATGTCTTGCACCCCATCATCATCTGTGGCCACTCGTGTTGGTGCTGAGGTTGTGTCTGAATTTGCATTAGCTTTGTTGGCACTGGATTTAGAAGACATATTGGGCTTTTCAATGTCTTCTATTGTTTGGTCTTCGAGAAACACTACATCCTTGCTTCTGATGACCTTCATTTCCTTCGGGTCCCATAGCCTATGAAGATGCATGGAGTAGTCCTTGCATCGAGCTTCTGCCTGAGCTCCTTCAATACGTGTGCAAAGGCTAAACATCCGAATATTCTGAGGTGAGAATATGAGAGATTCTTACCAGACCACACTTTCTCTGGAATCTCAAAGTTCAACGGTACAGATGGTGATTTGTTGATCAGGTAGCAGGCGGCACGAACAGCTTCTCCCCAGAATGGCTTTGGCAGCTTAGTCATGATGATCATGCTTCTGACTTTCTCCATAATGGTGCGGTTCATCATTTCAGCGACACCATTGTGTTGTAGGGTCCGTGGAACAATCCTTTCGTGTCGAATACCGTGGCTTTCGCAGTAGGCATCAAACTCCCTCGAAGTGTATTCGCCTCATTGTCTGTGCGAAGGCACTTCAGTTTCTTCCTTGTTTCACGCTCGACCATGGCATGAAACAGTTTGAAATAGTCCAGGACCTGATCCTTTGATTTCAAAAAATACACCCATACTTTCTGAGAAGCATCGTCAATAAAAGCCAGAAAATATTTATTACCGCCTAGTGAATTTACCTCCAAGGGACCACAAACATCAGAGTACACCAGACTGAGTAACTCTGATTTTCTTGTAGAAGTGAAATTGAAAGAGACTCTATGTTGCTTACCGAATAGACAGTGATTGCAAGGATCCAGAGCAGCATTTTTGGAGACAAAGATTATATCCTTCTTTGTCAAGGTAAATAACCCCCTTTCACTCATGTGACCGAGTCTCTGGTGCCACAGATTCTGAGAAGCCTCTGGTTCAGCTACATTGAGGCTTTCTGCACAAATCTTCACATGAGTCTTGTATAGGGTTCCACAAATATGTCATCGGGCGATGATCATAGCACCTTTTATCATTCTCCAAGTGTCATTGCTGAAGTGGCTAGCATAACCCTGTTTGTCAAGGGCTACCCCCGAGAGTAGATTGAGCCGGAGTTCTGGAACATGTCTTACCTCCTTCAGGGTTATCGTATACCCTGCATTTATCCGCAACTGTATTTCACCAATTCTCATTATCTGAGAAGAACTGGTATTCCCCATCTTCACTGCTCCAAAATCTCCTGCTTTGTATGTTGTGAAGAAATCCATGTGAGGAGTGACGTGGTAGAATGCTGCAGTATCCACCACCCACTCGACATCCTGAGTTGCGGTGTGAAGGCATGCTTCTTCCTGGCCGGAGCATATAGCTACATCTCCTGTAACTACTAGTGTCTCCGCATCATTCTTCTTCGGCTGGTTATTGCCTTGTCCCTGCTCTCGTTGCAGTTTCCGGTAATTCTTTTTTAAGTGGCCTTCTATGCCACAGTGGAAGCACTTGTATGTCTTTCTCCCGTCCTTGGATTTGCCTCTGCTTTTGCCTCTGTCTTTCCCTTTGCCTTGATTTTTCTCCGGTTGTCTTCCTCGATGCTCCGAGACAAGGGCTTCTGTTTGATCTGAGCCCACGTCTTTTCTTCTGGCTTCTTCATTTGACAAGGCGTCTTTTACCATAGGCATGGTAAGTTTGCCTCCTGGAGCTGAGTTGCTGAGAGTAACCACCAGTGTCTCCCAGCTATCAGGAAGAGAACTGAGTAGCAAGAGGGCTTGAATTTCATCCGCCAGTTGCATGTCTACTGCAAACAACTGGTTCACCAGGCTTTGGAACTCGTTGGTGTGTTCTGCAACGGAAGTTCCACTCCGAAGCTTCAGGTTCACCAAACGCCTCATAATTAAGGCTTTATTCCGAGATGTCTTGGCCTGAAACATGTCTTCCAGCTTTATCCACATTTCATAAGCATCTGTATTCCGTGCTACGTGGTGGAAGACACTGTGACCGATCCACTGTCTAATTTGACCCAGAGTTCTGTTATTGAGTTTATTAAAGTCATACTCTTTAATAGATTCCGGTCTCACTCCCTTTACCTCGATAACATCAAACAAATCTTTACAGTGTAAATAATCTATCATCCGAGGTCTCCAGAGGGAGTAATTAGTTGCCATCAACTTGATCATTGCACCAGAAGGGGAATCTTCCATTTCCATTTTAAGTTTTAAAGTTTAAAATGAAAATAGGTTAAAATCGAGGCTGAATTTCACAAATCTAAGGTCACCGTTGCGTTCGGAACGGTCGAAAATGGTGGATTACACTTCGTTGGTCCAAATCCGACTCAGAGACTGATTTATAAATTTCTAAACTTTATACGGCTAAACTGTAAATTTCAAAGACTTCAGGGGGCTAAATGAAATTTACCAGGCTGCTGATGTGGCAGATGATGTGGCAGTACTGACGTGGCAAAAGTGGGACCGCCTGCTGATTGTGGCTGACACGTTTCGATGACGTGGAAGATGATGTGTCGATGACGTGGCATGTGGGCTGACGTGGCGCCACGTGGTCGTCTTCTTCCTCCAGGCGCGCGTGTGGCACGTGGCGAGAGTGGGCTTCACTCTCCGGAGAGTGGTGGAGCGTGCGGGCTCCTCGGATGTCCGTTTGATCGCCGAAAAATACCACCGAACTCGTCTCAACATGAAATAGCTGATGGTATGCTCAAAAATAATTTTTGACAACTTTGCCGGAACACGAATTTTCCGAACCGAGCTCCGTTCTTCGATTTTACGACCCCAAAGTAGAACCAAAGCTACTGATACCACTTGTTGTGATTCTCTGATCACTTTAGAATGTTTTGAGGAAAAAACCGAATGCTTTTCTATTACTCACACGAATAGAATACAAAAGTGTTTAAACTTTACAAAGCAAAAAACCTCACTACACTCTCTATATACACACTTTGGGATGAAGAGAGCTTACAAGAAGCTCTGTATTTATAGCCAAGGTTTGGCTCAAAAATTCAACACTCCTACAGTGCCCACCGAAAGTTGATTTGGAAGCTTGCTCAAGTTTTTCCACAACTTTGATCTTTCACCAAAAGTTGCATGGCATCTTCCTCATTAGTCTTCAAATGGTGGTTAGCATGTCTTATGCATGTCTCATGCATGTAGGTGGCAGCTGGATCTTACAATCTACTGGATGTTTAATTTGATAAGTCATTGATCATCAACATAAATCCTTGATAAAATTTTTATTCGGGATGAATTTTTATCCTGCAACTCACAAGTTGAAATATTATCACCTAACTTTTGGCGAAAGTTCAAATAGCCACCAAGTGTTTCTCACAAATGCACTGTAACACCTAAAGGTCTTGGCAAATATATATAATCTAACCATTTTATGTTAACCTCCAATTAGTAATATGAGACATGCTTTAAATGATTTGAGATAGACAAAATGGGACATCCTTGTTTCCACCCTATGCATTTCTTCTAGTGGAGTTTCCTTGCTGCTTCTACCTGATGGCTGTCTTTTGATTTTACATTATTTATTTTTATTTTTATTTTTATTTTTTAAATATGGCCACAGTATTAGACTCATAAATTCAAATATTGACATTCTTGTTGAAAATGGGTCATTTTATCCTTGAGTGGTTTTCTATGAGGTTAAATTGTGCAGTTAATGATTTTTAAAAACTTCTGAATTAAGTGCTTAATTCAGAAGGATTAGGGGTATGTAATCAATATGTGTTTGGTAAATTTTATAGTTAAAATGTTGTGACAATGCATATGAATAAAAAAAATATAATATCGGGGTGAGACTATTTGCACTATAAATTTTAGTTGAACACATTTTAAACAGCATATTTTTGTTTAATCAGCTTTTGAAAGGAAAAAAAAACCAGAAAAACTATTAAGGAAATCAAAAGGTCACCTGAGCAGCATGAAAGCAAGCACTAAATTGTATCACAGAGAGATCATTTGAGGAACAAATTCTGGTACAAAGCAGCCAGAAACAGGAAAATTTTGACATTTTATTATTACTAAGAGGGCAGGCAGCGTGATATTTAGTTTTAACATGTGATGATTGTTGCAGCTATTCTATAATAACTCACAGCTCAGGCAACACCCTATGTCATCAACTTCTTAAAGTATAAATTAAATTTATATCAATAGAACATAATTTACAAACAAAACATGTCAGTCAGTCAATATGCATGCATGATATACTAACTAAATTCATGGATCAGGTTGCTCAGATTTCAACACTGCACCTGACAATGACGCCGATGCACCACTCCCATTTTGAAGGTAGAGGCTGTTGGCCACCATTGAATCACTAACCAATCCAACATTAACATCAATATCAACATCGTCAAAGTTGAGTGTGCCTCTCACTTTCCGGGAACTGTGGGATAGGACCAAAATAAAATGTAAATAATGACCATCAATAATGTAGAACAACTAGAAATATGGTTTAAGCTACTGAAGAAAACTAAAAATTACCCGTTTAAGCGGATATTTATTTCAGTCAGGTCTTTAGAAGGGCTCTGGTAAGCATGAGTACTCTCTCCAACACAAGCATAGTAGCTTTTTGAGCTATGTGAGATCAAAGCATCCATCTGTATGCATGAAAATATAATTCAGTCATACACACTCAAAAGCCAGCATACCTTAAAACAATTCTACTCCTCACAGCTCACGAAACTCGAAAGCCTAATCCTATACTTCTATTCTCTACCACATGCAACTCAAATGATCTTCCATTATTAATACAATTTTCTCTGTCTCTTTGTTAGATAGTTAGTGATTAAGTTATGAGAAGAGAAAAGAATAAAAGAATCCCACATCTAAAAGTTACAAAAGGAAATAAGTGTTTAAATACATTTATTGCACCAATTTGATTCAAATTGATTGGTGGGAATTTTGGAGGGAAACATAAATTTGGCTATAAATTAATATTATATAGTCAAAGAACCTTGGGCCTAAAATTAATTACCAATTAATATTTTTTCCCGAAATTAATTATTTTAATTAATTTATGTTAACTGTTATGACAGTTTAATTGGAAAGGAAGTGTCAATTGCCAAGGGTTGCCTAAGGTTTATAAATACCAATGAAATTCCAGAATTCAGATTATTAGAAAATCTTCTCTCTTTCTCTACAACTTTTTTTTGTGTTCTTGGGAGAAATTCCAGATTTACTATCTAGAATTTCTGATTAGGCTTTGTAGAAATCCTGGAGGGATACTGCCATAAACCCGGAAGCACTTATAGTGGGGGCATTAATTCTTTAAGGATAGTGACTACACTATCAAAGCCATATTCATATTCTGTAATTTACTTATGCTTCCATTATTTCTAACACTCTTATCCCAAAATAAAAAGATATTATCCACACTTGTATGTACATGCACAATATGAGCATGTGTGGCACTATGGTTGTGAGGTGATAAAAACTTTTTAACTTCGCTATCTCTTCTAAATGAGCTATTGCATTTCTCTAACGAGTTTCTACAACTCAACCAAAACCCACAGAAATGTGATAATGAGCTTCACATTCCAGTGTCTAAATTCCTCTAGAAAGTAACTCCTGTCCACAGAAGCATACAGAATACGGGAGCTGGACTTTGATTCCCAGCAACTATTTAAACGATAACACAAAAGAGGGATTGAAAGGCTTCTGCAGTAATGTAGGCAGAATTAACATTCATTTGTTCATTCAATCTTGCATGTATAATTTCCCTTTCTTAGTTAATTTCTTGTCTCTCCTGAATGCCATCTTTCCTTGCACCTTATTTTTAAAAACCTCCAGTTTACCAGTTCCTTTCGTTTTGAGACATGGCGCCAAACACCATAGGGATGATAAAGGTTAGGCAAGCTTATTTTTGCTCAAAGACTTGCAGATAGAACTAAGAAAGAGTAATAAGAGTGGTGACAGTGAAGAGGTTATGATGCATCCAAACTCTAATGACAATGTTTTTGATACTTGCACTTCTAAGCCGAACACGAAAGATATAGAGTTAAAGCACACTTCAAGAATTAACTGTAAAATTTTGAACTCCTTGTGAAACAGTTAGCTGGTTATTTTCTCACTATGTTTTGCCCATTTCATCCAAGTTAAGAATACTATTAAAGAAAAGGACATAAAAACAGAACAACGGCAAGTACCTTGGATGTCCGCAATGGTGAGACATATACATTGTGTTTAGCAGATACTTTCCTAGGGGACATATCAGGGAGGGCAGGAAAAGCTGATACTTTAGGTGATTCAGGGCATTGACCTGATGAGACAAGGAAAGAAAAATCCAAACTTACTATGCAATGGCTTGTAAAAGGTAACAAACACACCATCAGAATCATAAATAAGGGTAGGAAAAAGTATACCATCATTGTTATGGTTGACTTCAGATGCTCGGTTAGTCTTCACGGCCGTTCCAGTAGGACCAAGCTCCACCAATAAAGGCTTTACAGCAGGAACAAATTTTTTGTTGTAAAATGTTATAATATCAACATGATCCTGCTCTGATCTCTGTTTCCAGACCATTCCAAGGGTTAGACGGATTCTCCCATAAAATTGACAGCTAGGGAGTAAGGGCTCAACAACATACCCCATTCTGCCGAGCAGATGAACAATCAACAAACACACTACGAAAAACTTGAGGTTTACATTGTGGTTGCTTCCTATAATTATAGATGATTTCTCTGAAGGTCAAGTTCAGCTGAGAAATCTGCAGACAAGTAAACAGAAAAAGGTAATAAGACTTAAAAATGTAGACAATAAAAGGCTGACAAGAATCCCGCAAGTTAATAATAAAAAAACCTTTGCAACTCCATAGAAACAACAGAGGATAATCTGGTCAATATGACGGTTAAAGAAGAGCGACGTCTGCTGATTTAGTATTTTCTGGAACAGACAGTAGACACTCTCCCTTATCTGCTGTGACAATTGTAATCTCTCCACTATAGCATTGATTCTGACAGCAGCCAACTTATTAATCTACACATATACACAAAGTATGCAATATGTAAGTGCTGTGCTGAAACAGAAGCAGGTAAAGCAAAGAACCATAATAGAATCCCAAGCAAATTCAGAAGTGAGACCATGTGGCGAACTCAACATCAGAGAAACTAATTTAGACAGGGGGATGCGTAAACAAGATTAGAGAACATCATAAAATAATTTGTAAATTCTGAAAGAAGAATTTGAGATCAAATTTACTTGTTATCAATAGAGAGGCAGTAATATGTTTTCTTTCTTCTTCTAGGTCTTTCTATGCTATAAGTTGGCATTATTTCGATTCCCATTTAAACACAAACAAGAATGAGCAGTGCAGGGCAATCATTTACGACCAGACACAACTTCCTCTATGCAACCGGTTGAAAAACATGGCTTCACACAATAACACATGTAGGAATACGATGGACGGAACATCTTACTGAACACCCATAAGAAAGCTACAATAAAGTTGGGCCAATCCACACCAAGTTTGTCACTTCATAAGGCCTAATACTGTGGTTCTAAGCCCTTACAAGACCAACAACCAGAACTCCCACTCCGAAACCCCAAAAAGAAAATACATAAATATATAAGCAGATTTTTTTATAAAAAAATTAAGAAAGAAGAGGGTCAACGCTTCCAAAAGAAGAGAATTTTTTGAAAAATCCAAGGCAAATAGACAGTGTGGGAAAATTCAGTAAGATTCTTGAATGGGGAAAGCAGGACAATTTTCGCTGACACAAGTCCTGTCATACCTTGCTAAAGAATATGTTGATCCCAGTTTCTGCACATGTTTCTCCTCCACCTCCAGGGTTTGCCCGTGTTGGACTGCATACACAACCAAATGATGAGAGAAAAGAAGCAGGAACATGGTACAGATAATCAAATATGTTACTGCCTAAACAGCAACTACATTGAAATGTACCTGGCAAAGGCAGACTGTAAAGGAGGTGGCAATAGCTTCGATTTAAGGTTATTGAATCTCAGTAAGCGATCCTTCACTGGTGACGCAAAAGTATTCCGCTCCACTAACGCACTCCGGTAGTCTGTACATGGTCTCTTTGGAGACCTGATATCAGCATTCTGACCTGAAAGATAAAATGTTCAATATGTTAATTAAATTGGATTTAGAAGAAATAGTTTAAAAAATCATTTCAACCACCACTATAACAAGCTCACAAGAATGGACAAGGGTGATAAACAATCAGATCATGCACAACCATAAGCTTTTTCCATATCTCATGACTGACATGTTCCAAATTATAATTTGAATAAAACCTATAAATATTGCGAATTTCAGATGACGGAGAAATATATGACAGAAATTTAAAACAAAATGTAAAAGAAGAATTACTTGGTGAAATCTCATGTTTCTGCAAAGAATGTATGGGAGGCAATCCGCCAAAAGAAAAGTTAATGTGCATGGAAATTGCATCCAAAGATGGCATTGGGTCTGCTAATAATCCAAGACGACTTATTTCTGCCGAGAGGGCTGGTCTTGCCACTGTCAAAGAATTGTACATTGAAGAGCCCTTTTCCCACACCATGCTCTCCAAAAGTCTCTCTTCCAACGAATTCAAATGCCGCCTCAGTTCCCTTGGGAGGGATTCTTCATGTCTAATAAAACTCTCTATGACCTTGCTAAGGTCAAAAGCCGTAATGCCAGTTCTCTCTAAAACTGCAGGGAACAACATTGTGACGGTCTTATGTGTTGCCAGAACAAGCTCAGCAGAACAGGCAAGCATACATCTGTGGAACCTCTCGTTAGTTAATAAAGATGTCAAATTTGTTGCATGCCACACTTGTGCTTCAGCTGTACACATTGCTTCCAAAACCCTATAATATAACTTGTGGGCTTCCAATCTCCGCTGTTCTGCCCATATGTTGTCTATCAGATTTGCACCTTGGTGGGTTCCAGTTACACAACGCTCTCCTAAACCACTGCTGGGAAATATAGCTTCCAATATTAGATGTGCTCTACGTATCACGTCACTCGTTACATCCTTATCACATGATTTCAAGAAGCGCTCCAACTCTGCTGAGGGTTTTGATGGAAGTGGACAAATAACTGTTCTCAGCCACTTTGCAGTAGTCATTGCTGTGCTTACTGGGGTAGCTTCCATCTTTGAAGTAGCACCACCAGCAATGCCATTTGCATAAGATGCAGAAGAGCGATGGGGGGATAGTGGACTAGTAATTGTCTTTGCAGGAGAGGCCAATGAATCAAATTTTCTCTATACAAAATAGAATGAGGGATGCTTAGATGAAGTGATTCTACATCAGAGAGCAAACACGAGTAAAACTAAAAAAGTTTATAGATTTAAAAGCAAACTTCATTGAAACATACCTTGGCACCAGTTATATTTACGGCACCTCCAGACAAGCTTCCTGAACCAAGCAAGCTGTCATCCTCATTAATAAACACCCTCTCATCCAGCTCACCCTTGTTACGAATTGCATCATCATAATCCTTCTCTAAAATATTCAAACTGGATGATAGAGATGATTCGTTCATTAGATCTTCAAAATAGATCAGACCATCTGCATTGAGTAGTTTCAGATTTCCCCGAGCATCAGCAAGCGAAATCACATTGGCCAAACCAGAAATAGATGGGGAACTTATCGAACCAACCTGTGTCAATATTCTCTAAGTTTTCATTTTTACACTCAGATGCTGAACAAGGCGTTTTCTTCAATAAATCTGCTATTAAAGTATTGGCATTCTCCATTGTTTTCCTCAAATCATCCTCTGAGGTGTCATAAATGTTGCAGAGTGATGCAACCAAGTCAGCACCTTTGTTGTGTTTTTTAACTGGAGCCCATTTTAAACAAATCAGCATCACTGCAGAAATCTTACCTCACTAAAAAATTAAAAACAAGGAAAAAGAAGTATGAAACACTAAAAAAGTACACAACACAATCCTCTCATAAAAAGATTAAAAAAATTCTTATAATAAAAGTGGGCAAAAGAGCAAGAATAATTACCAAAGCGTGGGGAGTCATGGATATTGAAATTTCGGAAGCGAACAGGAACATGTAAGATCAAAATAGCCTGTTATATATAGATCATTATGCAGTAAGAAGATATGATGCTCCATTTGTTTTTCTTAGACAATCTTTTATAAAAAGTGCAGCGAAAATGTAAGTGCTAGAATGGAATCATCCTGATGAAATTGTTGAACGTACAGCATGTAATACAATGAATCCTATTTACTTTTTGGCCTTCATTTGTTCACGGTATGCATTTTCCCCTTTTTTATCATTCCAAATGACTGTCATTGTAATATTGTCAAAATACTAAAAATATCTACAACAAAAAGACACTATATTTGTAAAGTCTCGGGTCTTCAATCCTAGAATCTGTAACTATCGAGATACAGTTGAAGAGGAATGCAACTGACCATTATGGAAACCAAACCATTTGTGCAAGTCACTAGATCTTTGCACCGGCTGAATGCATGTACACGGAGTGCCAGAAATAGCAACCATCCAAAAAGATGACAGTCTGAAACATCGCCAGCAGTACTGGAAGCAGCTGACTGCTTATCAGGATTTGCATCATTTGGCGAGAAGAATTCTCGATATATGCGTTTATAGTACCTATAAATATTAAATAATAAGATATAATGTGTGAAGTTCAACACTGCAACGGATAACTATAGTACATGGTAAATAAAGAATTTAAAGACATATCATGGAAAAGCAAGGCAGTTGCAACCACAAGTGCCAGTGACAAGTTTTCTTTCAGAAAGGATGAAGAGAACAAAACAAAAAGACTTGCTTAATGTGGTTAATCAATGATTTCTAACTATAATTAGTTCCTGGTACACAATATTACAACTGATACAGGACAGATTGAAAAATATGCCTAGATGTTCTTAAAGATGGACTAGAAATTAAAAAGATTAAAACTGTGGTGCTCTTAGAATGATTAAGTTTTAATTTTGATCCCTTCAACGCATAAATGCTAGTTGACTAAAATACCATGTCACTAAAAATCCTAGATGGCAAGCAAATTGAACAGGCTGATTTTGTGTTGAGTAAAAGAATATTGCAACAAGAAATTGATTAAAAGAATACTACAACAATCAATTGTGAAGGATGTAAAAAGCACGCAAATGGATATAAACTAGGGAGAAGAGGGAAACAGAGTGCATGCTACGTTTATATGCTTTCAAAAAAAAACAAATAGCTATAATCCTATCAATCAATACCAAATAATCTTTTAAAGAAATTCATTTATAGAAATAAACACATGTAAAGAACTATCTTAACTCCCATCCCAAGGAATCACACGAGATTAGTGTCACCATGCCAAATGAAAACACCAACTATGAGCAACACCATCAGTTCAACATGTTTCAGTGCCAGGAATGTTACTTCTAAGATATATAAAAACAAAAGAGGCAAACTACTATGTCACCAGACAACCAATGGAACAAGGCACTGCTTATTTAAGACAGCAGTTAGAGCAGGAGATGTAAAAGCATAGATGCTCACTTGCTTAAAACATTGAGATGCACAAAATTAGCCTGCAACTCTTTTGCCTGATTAGGAAAAAAAAGAAGCATAATAATGAGCGATGTTCAAACCAAACACGAATAATCATGAATGTTATATGTGTATTTATACAATCCTTGAAAATATTGGGTCAGTACCTCAAGCTTGTTCTCCCAATCCACCCCATAAATATTACTTAATATTGGACCAGCCTTGACAAGAAACTGAGGTAGCTCTTTAAGAAAATCCACTATGCTGTAAAATAAAAAAGAAGAAAGTAACTTAAAGCAGAAACTTTAATATTTTTTTTTAAACTACAATTAAACTCCATAAATTAATATTTTATTTTTAAACTACAATAAAACTCCATAAATTCACATGGGTTAAGAAAAACATACTTCAGCTTCATAACTCTCAATATGTGGCATAAATTGAACTCAATATCATTAGATCCCTGATACACATTATCTCCATTCCTCTCACTCAGCCTTCTAACCGAATACAAAACAAATGCCAACCAAAACCGCTCAGCTTCTTCTGGCTATTAAATAGAAAACAAGTGGGTTAGTACCTTTAGTTTTATGACCACATGGAAATTAACCACATATGAATACATATACATAAAAGGGAAAATACCGTTCCACTTCCAATAGCGGAGATGTTTGCTAACAAGAGATGTTTTGTTTCCCTATATAGCTTTACAATTTGCGCACAAGTATTGTCATCCACAGAAAATCCATTCTGCAATCAAATCCACGGACAATCAAGAAGCTACTAATAAATATTCACAAGAAAACCCCAGAAAGTAAACAGTACAAAATAAGAGAAGCGAGTGGGAATACAAAAGTTACAGAAAAAGAATACCTTGCACAGATTAGTTAATTGAGATTCAGTGGCATCATAGTTCCCAGTGTTTGGTTCAGAGTTGTTCGATGCAGTGACAGATGGCTTCGAGTCCTCCATATACTTTGAATTGATCTAATTTTAACCTGTTCATTTAATCAAATCTCAGTATGATTCTCAAAGATCAAGAAATGTTAACAAAATCACAATATTTAACTTAATTTTAAACAAATTTACAATCATAAACGCCAAAATTGTGCTCTCAGTGACTGTAATTTACAGGCAGATAAACAAATTCGCAAGCACGAAAATTACTACTAATTATATGGCTTCGTAAAGCTCAAAATCAAAACAAACTTTGCTTCCAAAACTAACAAAATCGCAGCCCAAAAAAAATATTATTTCAAGAAATTAAACTAAAAATGGAGATTTTGGAAATGCAGATCTCGAGAACTCCTAAAGTACAACAAAAACCCTAGCTCCAATTCCACAAAAACGGCGGCGTTGCGTCGGATCGGTTGGGATTTTGCTATAAAACCCTAAAAAATTACCCTCGCTTTTTTGTTCCTTTGTTTCTCTCTCTACCTATTAACTTCGGGACTCTTTCTGGGGAAACCCTATGACGTCTCAGCGCGGGAAAAATAACATGCTGGGTGGATGCATACACATGACATGCATAACGAACATCCATACGCAGGAGCGAATTGGATATTGACACGTCAGCTGAGTTAGGTTATTTTAACCGCCGAAATTTCTAGCTGTTACGAGATTTGCTTCTGCCGTTATGGCACGGTAACGGAGATTCGGATCTAGGCAAGTTGGATATGAGAAAGACTCGTGTGGAACTGACGGTAGAGAATATATTTATCTATTCTTTTATACGGTACTGACACGTGACACTACATAAGGTACAAGATAAAATTAAATTTTATGCACAATTATCCTTTAGTTCTTCAATATTTTGTTAAACCCTATGCTCAATACATTGTCATATCGCTCAATTCATTTTTATGTTAATATGTTTTGTATTGTTGGTTTTCAATTCATTCACTAAATAATTACATATTGAATTTGGTAACTAAGTAAACTCTCATTATAAATAAGAACAAATTATTTTTTTTTTCATTCATGGCCATATTGGCATTGCGAAAAGATGCTAACTTGAGTAGAGTTCGTCGAAGATGAAGGTGAAAATAATATATTTGGGAAAAATAGAGTGGTGGTTTTTGGATTTTTAGTGTGAATAATCACAAAAGATATTCAAGTATATTTGTTTTATCTAGCATTATATTTTTATTTTTTTATTAGGGCATTAACTGAAGTTGCGGTTTTTACATGTACGAGACGCGTATTCCGTTTTAATAATCATTAGAGAGTAATTTATGATTTGAATCATAATTTTTGCATGAATTCATATTATTGGATTATAACAATAGAGAATAATTATTGTTAAAAGCGAGATAACCTCATGAGTTATATGTTTTTTATATTTAAATTTCATTTTTAATAATCATAGCAATGCGCTAATAATCATCTAGTTATTGTTAGGCTGATGTGTTATAAATCGATTTTATAGCATGCATAATTCAAGCAAACTAATGCAATCCTAAAATCAATTTATAATTAAGGATTTAGAAAAACCTGTAAATTCTGTAGATGTAGAAGAAAATAATACCAAGTCGAGTATTCTCTGTCCTTAAGAACTTATAGTCTCACCTCGGTCCACTACGGATCTTATGGCTAATGTTCTCCCAGAATTCTTGGTAACTTCTTGATTTAAGGGCACTCCTTGAATTAAGAACACGAACTTGGATAAAATGGTGGAACTCTCTAAGAAATGGAAGAACTTTAGACTTTCAAGTCGAGTAAAAAAATGAATGAATAAAATGAGATCACTATACCTTTATTTATAGACATGGAGGGTTGCCTTCTAAAGGTACCATTATGTCAAAGTGTACACCCATTTATGAGTCATGAACCTCCAAGGAGACATTTCAACTCTAAGAGTCATATTCATATATATTTGCATGCACATTTTCATATTTAGGAAATTTACTACAATCCCCCACAATTTTTTAAATATCAATGCAGACACTTGAGAGAGTTTCCGTGAAATAAAGCTGCATCGAAATATGTAGCTTTTGCCTTGAACCTTTGCTAGTGAATGACAATCAGATTTACTTGGCGAACCAGTGACCCATAGTCTTGAACCGTTCCGCCATTGGCGTAAACCAAGACAATTGCCAACACACATCTTCACTTCGACCATTTCCAATTCTACGGTTGTGTTTATTTCGACCATGAACATTGGTCTTGGATTCATCAAGTACTTTAGGGAATTCAACCTTTAAAAACTCCCATGGAAGCGGCCTCACTTCTTACTTGAAATAGATGATCTACTATAAAGATGTAATATGCCTTTACCCCCATTAGGACTCTTCTCCTAATATAGTGATCATTAAAAGTCTTAGTTTATCCTAGCTTTGACAGACAGCACTCTGCGTCATTATTGGAATGAGAAAGAGTATAAACTCTACAGTACTTGTTTTGAATTGCACAAAGTTCAGTTGTCCCATTTGAACCTAGATCTTGGGATCTCCAGTCAGCTAGGTTGAGTTTCCACAGTGACAATTCTTAATTTATAGGCTTCAAGCCAATTCCCTTCGATGACTTCTCAACTTGCTCTCTAGGTAAACCTTTAGTAAGTGGATCCACTAGGTTTTCCTTTGATTTCACATAATCGATCGATATTATGCCACTTGAGAGCATTTGTCATATGGTATTATGTCTCCGACGTATGTGTCGAGACTTACCATTATACATTGTATTTTGGGCTCTCCCAATAGCCGATTGACTATCACAATGTATGCTTATCGTTGGCACTGGTTTGGGCCAATTTGGAATATCTTCTAGGAAATTTCGAAGCCATTCCGCTTCTTCCGCTGTTTTGTCTAATGCTATGAACTCTGATTCCATAGTAGACCGGGTAATACATGTTTACCTCGAGGATTTCCATGATACGGCTGCACCACCAAGTGTGAAAAAAAATCCACTCGTAGATTTGGAATCCACTGTATCATATATCCAGTTAGCATCGCTGTATCCCTCTAGAATAACAGGATATCTCATATAATGCGGACCATATTTTGAAGTTTCTCTCAGATACCTCAAAACTTTTACAATGGCTTTCCAGTAGTTATGTCCTAGATTACTCGTATATCTGCTAAGCCTATTTACACCTTGAGCGATATCAGGTCGTGTGCAATTTATGAGATACAGCAGACTTCCGACGATTCTCGAATACTCTAGTTGCGATATGCTTGAGCCAGTATTCTTTGATAAATGAAGAGTTAGGTCTACAGAAGTTCTAGCCACATTTAGATCTCCTTTATTATATTTCTCAAGTATCTTCTCAACATAGTGAGTCTGAGATAATATATACCATTCTGATGTTCTAGAAATCTTAATTCCTAAGATCACATCAGCTACTCCTAAATCTTTCATATCAAATTTGCTGGTTAATACTTTCTTGGTAGACTGAATCATCTCATGATTACTACCAATTATCAGCATATCGTCTACATAGAGACACACAATAACATATCATTTTTGAGTTGATTTGGTGTATACACACTTATCACACTCATTGATTTTGAACACACTTGACAACATCTCTTTGTCAAATTTTTCATGCCATTGTTTAGGTGTTTGTTTTAATCCGTACAAGGATTTCACAAGTTTGCACACTTTCTGTTCTTGTCCAAGAACATTGAAACCTTCTGGTTGTTCTATGTAAATCTCTTCATCCAGTTCACCATTTAAGAATGTCGTCTTTACATCCATTTGATGTATTTCAAGACCAAATATAGCTGCTATGACTATGAGCATTCTTATTGACGTGATACGAGTCACTGGTGAATAGGTGTCAAAGTAATCAAGGCCTTCTTTTTGTCTATAACATTTTATGACAAGTCTTGCCTTGTACTTATCTATTGATCCATCCAGTTTCATCTTCCGTTTGAATATCCATTTGTAGCCCAGTGGCTTACAACCTGTAGGAAGATCAACCAACTCCCAAGTATGGTTTTGTATGATGAATCAATCTCACTATTAATAGCTTTTTTCCACAAAGGTGCCTCCTACGAAAATATTGTTTCTTTATAGCTTTGAGGCTTATTTTCTAACAAGTATGTCAGAAAATGGGGACCAAATGACTCATACGTTCTAGCTCTTTTGCTACGTCTAGGTTCAATTGTCTCAATATTTTCACGTTGATCTGACTCTTGGTCAACCTGATCACTGTCTTTAACAGTATCAATAGTTCTTTTGAGAGACTCTGTTCTTTGTCTTTCCTTACAAGGAAATGTCTCTTCAAAAAATGTCACATTTCTTGACTCAATTATCATATTCGGATTGATGTCAGGAATCTCATACTTGTGTACTAAGAATCGATACGCACTACTGTTGCGACTTACGAGCATATCCAATGAATATACAATCAACAGTTTTGGGTCCTATTCTAACCTTCTTGGGTTTAGGAACCATTACCTTGGCAAGACACCCCCACATTTTTAGATATTTATAGGAAGGTACGTAACCTTTCCACAATTCATAAGGTGTCTTGTCCAATCTTCTGTGAGGTAGCTTGTTCAGAACGTAGTTCGCAGAAAGCAAGACTCCCCCCACAAGTTCTAGGGTAAACAAAAACTTGTCAACATGACGTTCATCATTTCCTTCAACGTTCGGTTTTTACGCTCAACAATCCCGTTCTATTGAGGCGAATAAGGAGCAGTAGTTTCGTGAATAATTCCATGATTTGAACAATATTCACCACATCTATCACTCCTGATTCTTTTGATTTTCTTGCCAAGTTGATTTTCAACTTCGTTCTTATAGTGTATAAAGATCTCAATAGCTTCATCTTTGCTCCTCAGCAAATACACATAACAGAATCTTGTGCTATCATCGATAAAAGTGACGAAGTACTTTTTACTGCCTCTTATTTGCACAATATTCATATCACAAACATCAGAGTGTACAAGTTTCAAGGGTTCAGAACTTCGTTCTATGGAATGGAATGATGCTCTATGCATTTTTGCTTCAACACATGTCTGACATTTATGTTGGTTATCAATTGTAAATTTAGGTATAAGGTCCATGTTAATTAATTTACGCATCGTATCATAATTAACATGTCATAACCTCTCATGCCATACATTTTGTGACTCAATAATATAAGCGGAAGTAATCGATTTATAACACATCCGCCTAACAATCTTAAGAACTTATTAGCCCCGTCTCGGTGCACTACGGATCTTATGGCTAATGTTCTCTCAGGATTCTTGGTAACTTCTTGATTTAGGGGTACTCATTGAATCAAGAACACGAACTTGGATAAAATGGTGGAACTCTCTCAAAAATAGAAGAACTTTAGACTTTCAAGTCGAGTAAAAAAAATGAATAAATAAAATGAGATCCCTATGCCTTTATTTATAGACATGGAGGGTTGCCTTCTAAAGGTACCCTTATGTCAAAGTGTACACCCATTTAGGAGTCATGACCCTCCAAGGAGACCTTTCAACTCTAAAATTCATATTCCTATATATTTGCATGCACATTTTCATATTTAGGAAATTTACTACAGTTATATATACAAATAACCGTCGTTGGCCACCATTGCGTCACCATTATATTTTTTTTACCAATGAATGTAGTACAAATAACTAAAAAGAAAAATGTTACAAACTTATAGATAAAACATATAATTAAAAATAAGTTATTATCATTTATATTAATCTATTTAACTTATGTGAGATCTAAGATCATAACATTTCACCATGCTTTACAATCATCATCTATGGCTGCCCATCATACCTAAACCCTCCCAAATCGTCACTTTGGAAACAATGGTCATGAAGTACTTGAGTCTTTCAGGCCTATGTAGAACCGAAAATATCCAGATTGGAGTTTCGTTACTCTGGTTTGTAATTTTTTTTCAAACTCGGGTATTTTCGGATTCGGGTTGGACTCGAGTCCGAATCCGTGCGGGTTTGAAATTATGTTATTCGAGTATAAAAAAAATTTGCGGATCTGGGCTTGAACCTAGACCTTCTGCCATCCATACTTCTAACTTTGGGTTGGTGCTCTGAGCGTCAAATTGTATCATATTTATGACATGTTCATGAATACAAATGATTACATTTTCTATAATATTACACATTTAATGGTTGCACTTCTTGTATTTTATATTCATAATCGATTTATTTTAGTTTAAATCAAAACTAACTGAGGTTTAATGATGTATATATTAGACAAAAATTCGAGAATATACAGTAGTTACACAGTTACAACAAGGATTACACAGTTACAACGAGACTTATAATTGACATTAGGAGGTGTCACTATTTATAGGTTATTCTCAAATAAAGTTCATGATCGAGATTTGCTAACACAAATCGGTTTGTAGCATTCGTTGAGACCAATACATGCTGATGATTTTCCTAATGACCAATAAGTCTTGGGAGACTTGTATAGACATGTAGGTGTTTATTTGATGAGCATTAACAACTCACTAGAAGTATTCGAAACAAATGGCACACCAACGTTAATAAGAATCTTCTTGAGTCGAGTATCATATCAGGTCATTTGACTTGAGATAGCACTGTGGATGTATGAGTGATCCTCCATACTTTGACAATAGTCATGTCACTAGTCAATCTAGACCGGACATTTACCTGTTCGTTGGGTGTGGACCGATACTCATGATATCATGTGATGTATTTAGAGAGAATTTGTCAGTCCCGTATGTAGGATTTAGGCATTCACTTCGTGATCTTTAAATCTCTTGATATAGTAGACCCGACCACGGTTCCGAATCGAAACCGAACCGAATCAAAACTGGTTTCTTCCAGTTCGGTTAGGGTGGATCGGAGGAACTAGACGGTTCCAATGGTTCCAATCGAAACTATTGGAACCTTCTGGTTCTAAAAAATCGGACTGAAACCTTACGATTCCCTTTAACCGTAAGGTTCCACGGCTCTAACCGGAACCGTTATGGTTCCCAGCCAAATAATTTAAAAAAATTTATATTTTAAAAATGTCTAAATTACCCTCAATAACAGTAATAAAACAACTATTTTAGGGACAATTTATGCATCACAAAATTAATCAAATAATCTATAATATGGGCTATAATTCATTTGTCTACACATCAACAATTCTCTCATTTTTAATTTTCTTAATTCTCTAATTCCAATTTAAAAGGTTTGAATGGTGACTTACAAATTTATTATGAATTTTTAAGAATAGATGATGAAATTAATGTTGGAAAAATAATAGATGGAGTAAAAAATGATTTAATAAAATGATTTAATGATTATGTCAATAGATACAACTTGCAATCAGTAGGACAATCTAGTAGCCAACCCGTATCGAATTCAATACTTAACATAGGTGATCGTTGTTTACTACAATAAAATAGAAAACATAAGAAAACCACAACTAACAACCCGGATTTAGATAATTATTTATCAATAAATTTTGAGTTTCCTACTGAAAATATTTTAGGTAAAAATTTTCAAGTACTTGACTGGTGGAACCGACGTCAAAATGTCTACCATGTTTTATCGATTACTACAAAAGAGGTGCAAACAACACATGTTTCCACCGATGCGATTGAATAAGCCCTCAGCTTATGAGGTAATATTTTGGAAGTGAGACGATCTTCATTACATCTAAGAACATTAGAAGCAACAATGATTGTCGATGATTGGACCCGAGTTGATATAAGACAACAAAAAGATATCCCTGATGATTTTGAAGACTTGTTCGACAATGCATCTGCAAGCGAAACGAGAGGTGAATGATCAATAACATGAACGAATAATGACAGTGAGTAAATAATTGTAATGAGGTTAACTATTTAAAAAATATAATGGAACTACGTGAGTTTCGATTTCTCTCCCCTCAAGAGGATACGTAGGCAACTTAAATTTTTATAAATTTAAGTTCAAGCTCTTTTATTTTTAATTTACGTTTTTAATTTAATGTAATAAAATTTAAATTAATAGTTTTTTTCATTATTTATATTTGATAATATTAATAATATTCATTTCTATTTTTTAAAATTATTTTTTAATTTTTTAAATTAATTTAAAAAAATGAACCGAACCGGAACCATCCGATCCGGTTCTTATTCCCAGTTTCACAATCTTGTGGAATCGGAACAGAACCGGTGGTTGAGTCTATGTTGTAGTAGATTTTGGAAATGAGTTCTGAATGTTGATTGAGAGATCGCGAATATGCCATGACACATGTATGAATTGTACACTAAGTATAAGTAACATTTTCATCAATATCTCCAGTACATTTTAGATAACATATGACAAATGGACTATATGGTATGCTTAGACCTCGACTTGTATAGTTCAGAGCGATTATTTGTGAAAATTTACGAGTGAGCGAATTATGGACATGAAATGTGTTCCATGACAAATCTATCTGAACCTAAAGAGTCTCACTAATAAAATATATTCGTATAGCACTAGAGCAATTAATTACTAATAATATGGACTATTTGTAACTTTACACATGTCAAGATATTTTTATATCTAATGTGTATATGTATATAATACATAATTTAATTAAATACATATTAGATCCAATTGAAGCTTGATACATGTCAATAAATAATTATTTAATTAAATAAATGTTAATAATTTAAATAATTATTTAATTATTCTTGGAATATTCTTTATAAAGCTGATAAGATAAGCTTGATATATGACAAAATAATGGTCATGTATTTGTGCAATATTTGACATTATTTTTAGCCATAATTAAAACGCCCATTCCTCTATATAAGTTAAATTTTCGGCCAAAAGTTTATTTCTATGGTTTCAAAATTTTTCTTTATGAATTGTTCAGGAAAGAGAGAGAAAAAATAGGATTTTATTAGGGTTTGATCAATTCATCAAAATTGGAGAAGGTGTAAGAACAATTGAAAGCAACCAAAATTAAAATTGGAGAAATTAAGGTAATTTCTCATTTTATTTGATTGAAATTATGATTTTTAGTTTCAAATTGATTATATTTAATATAATTGAGGTTCTTTCACTATTTGGTATTAATTGATATTTAAAAACTCTAATATGAAGTCTTTGATGCATGTGTAAATTAATTAGGTTAATTAGTGTAATTATGTCTAATTAGGGTGTAAGACACCTGTTGGAAAATGCTCCTAGTAAGCATTTTGAGGTATAATTTTAAGCATGGTCCACTTCTTGTTAGTGATTGTTTTTGAGTGATTCAGATACTCCTCTGTGAGTAGTTCGGAATGATATATTCATATGCTTAAAATAGTGCTTGGGTGAATGAGAAATTGTTGCTCAAAGTTCACCCATTGGTGTGGGAAAATAAGAGAAACAAGCTTGTCCCACATGCGAAAGCTAATAAAGGAAAATTGTGTTTATATATGATTTCTCATATGTAGATGGATAAGTGTTATAAGGATAGATGTTCTCTCTACGTGCGCGCGCATGAGGTGCAAATCAAAATCCGAACAGGCCTGACTCGTGTGTACCCGCGCGTCCTACGTACACGAATGCCGGACCAAATTGGGCGGGCCCGGCCCAGCCACTTTTTGCAAGCCTCTTTATTTTTTTCCAAGCCTTTTGAAGTTCCATAACAGTTAATTTAATTCTATTAATTAACTGGGTGGTTACATCTTATGAACAGCCTCCCACTAATTCAATTGAATATGCATGTTCTTTTCTTAAGGGCAAGTGTTCGTTTTTGATAGTTGATAGAAAAAATACAGTGTTCCCTTGATTTTCTTTGCTGTTTTTAAAAGAGTTCAGCCACATTGTGGTTCGTTGAAGATGATTTTGGTGGTTCCCATTCTCGTCTATTTCTGTTGCATCATGGGAAACAAACGTCTCGTGTTCTACTACACCATTCGGTAGTGGACAAATTAGTTTTAAGGAGATTGTTGCCGCATCAACAAGCCTCAGAATTCTATCGGTTCTTGTTGCTGGTTCGATACTGCACTGTCTTCGTTATTCAACTGTTGCCGTGACTGATTGCAGTTGTCATGTGACTGTTTTATTACTCGTGTCGTGTTGTTTATTGTTTCATTCGTGTTCTGTTTTACTGTTTGTTCATAGTCATTTGTAAGAACACAATAATCAAATTATTGTAATAGTCTTAAAACAAATTAGATATGGGATATGGAAAACAGTCCAAACATAGTTGATCCGAACATGGCAGCCTCTTCGGCTGTCCAAAATGTTCCAGCCTCTTTGCTTAATGTGGCAGCCTCTGTGGCTGGCCAAAGTGTTCTGGCAGCCTCTTCGGATGGCCAAAATATTTCAGCCTCTGGGCTTAATGTGGCAGCCTATGTGGCTGGCCAAAGTGTTGCTGCCTCTATGGCTAGACAACTTGTTGGACATGTGAGCCATGTCAATCATACTGAGGAAAAACCTGAAAAATTCAGGGGTCAGAATTTCAAAAGGTGGCAACATAAAATGTTTTTTTACTTGACCACGTTGAACCTTGCAAGGTTCCTAAAGGAAGATGCTCATGTTCTAAAGAGGATGAGAATGATATTCAAGTGATTAGTGTCATCGATGCTTGGAAACATTATGAATTCCTATGTAGGAATTATGTGCTGAATGGGATGAGTGATTCCTTGTACAGTGTGTACGCCGGAATGAAAACAGCTAAGGAGCTTTGGGAATCCTTAGATCGAAAATATAAAACTGAGGACGCCGATACTAAGAAATTTTATAGGCCGTTTCCTAGATTTGAAGATGGTTGACTCCAAAACTGTGTTAAGTCAAGTAAAAGAATTGCAGATTATTCTAGCAGAAATTCATTCTGAGGGGATGGTATTAAGTGAAACCTTCCAAGTAGCCTCGATAATTGAAAAACTACCACCTGGTTGGAAAGATTTCAAGAATTATTTAAAGCATAAGTGAAAAGAAATGAACATTGAAGACTTGGTTCTTAAGCTTAGAATTGAGGAAGATAACAGAGTATCTGACAAGAGAGGAATAACTCATGAGGCCAAAGCAAATATTGTTGAACATGGCCATAAAAACAAGAACCTCAAGAACAAAGGGTCAAAGATGGGCCCTAAAGGAGGAATTTCCAAGAAATCCAAATTTCAAGGAAGATGCTTCAACTGTGACAAAATGGGTCACAAGTCTTCTGAGTGCAGACTGCCGAAGAAGAAAAAGAATCAAGAGGCTAATGTGATGGAAAACATGACTCAAAATGTTTCAGACATTAATCTTTCTGCTGTGGTTTCTGAGGTGAATCTGGTGGGTTCTAACCCAAGAGAGTTGTGGATTGACACTGGTGCCACTCGACATGTGTGTTCAGATAAAAGTATGTTATCTTCTTTTGAGCCTGCTGGTAATGGGGAAAAAATATACATGGGAAATTCAACAACATCTGAGATTAAAGGTCAATGCAAGGTGATTCTGAAGATGACCTCTGGGAAAGAGTTGACTTTAAACAACGTTCTGTATGTACCAGAAATACGGAAGAATCTTGTGTCTGGATCACTTCTGAACAAGCACAGATTCCGGATGGTGTTCGAGTCTGATAAAGTAGTTTTGACTAAAAATGGCATGTATGTGGGAAAATGGTATGTAACTGATGGGCTCTTTAAGCTCAATGTAATGGTTGTTAAACCTAAGAATTTCAATAAAGCTAGTTCTTCTGCTTATATTGTTGAGTACTCTGATCTATGACATGATAGATTATGACATGTTAATTTTAATTCATTGCGGAAATTAATTAACATGAATCATATTCCCAATTTTAAAATTGATAACAAACATAAGTGTGATACTTGTGTTGAGGCAAAACTAACTAGATCATCATTTCATAGTATTGAAAGAAACTCTGAACCACTTGATCTAATGCATACCGATGTATGTGATTTTAATTCAATACAATCAAGAGGCGGTAATAAATATTTTATTACCTTTATTGATGATTGCATAAGATTTTGCTATGTGTATTTGATGAAAAACAAGGACGAAGCTATATAGAAATTTGTTCTCTATAAGAATGAAGTTGAGAACCAACTGAATAAAAGAATTAAGAAGTTAAGAAGTGATCGTGGTGGTGAGTATGTTTTTCCTTTTGAATCACTTTGTGAGCAAAATAGAATCATACATCAAACCACAACTCCTTATTCACCTCAATCCAATGAGATTGCAGAACGGAAGAATCATACCTTGAAAGAAATGATGAATGCTATGTTAATCAGCTCTGGATTACCTCAGAATATGTGGGGAGAAGCTGTTTTATCAGCTAATTACCTTTTAAATAAGGTACCACGGAAAGAAATAAGGAAAACTCCTTATGAAATGTGGAAAAGAAGAGTACCTTCCTATAAATTTCTACGAGTGTGGGGGTGTCTTGCCAAAGTAGTCATTCATCCACCTAAGAAGGTGAATATATGATCAAAAACAGTTGATTGTATTTTCATAGGATATGCACATAACAATAATGCTTATCGATTTCTTGTGCACGAGTCTAATATACCAGATATTCATAAAAATACGATAATGGAGTCGGGGAATGCATCTTTTTTCGAATACGTTTTTCCTTGTAAAACTAATTCAAATTCAAATGTGCACAAACGGGCACATGAGACTATTATTGAAGATAGTCAGGACCAAGAACACATAAATGTTCCAGAGGATCAACAAGATGTTGAACTTGAACCAAGACATAGCAAAAGAGCTAGAACGGAAAAATCATTTGGTCCAGATTTTCTGACATTTTTGTTAGAAAATGATCCTCAAAGCTATAACGAAGCTGTAAGGTCAGCTATGGTGCTTTGTGGAAAGATACCATCAATAGTGAAATTGAATCCATCTTACAAAATCACACCTGGGAGTTAGTGGATCTTCCTCCATGGTGTAAGCCTTTAGGGTCCAAGTGGATTTTCAAAAAGAAAATGAAGGCAGATGGATCAATTGACAAGTACAAAGCAAGACTTGTAATTAAAGGCTACAGACAACATGAAGGTCTTGATTACTTTGACACTTACTCTCCTGTAACGAAGATAAATTCCATAAGGATGATAGTAGCGATTGCAACTTTACGCAATCTTGAGGTACATCAGATGGATGTGAAAACAGCCTTTCTAAATGGAGATTTAGATGAAGAAATCTACATTGAACAACCTGAAGGCTTTATAACTCCAGG
The DNA here is from genome assembly GCA_019454045.1 of Zanthoxylum bungeanum. Lineage (NCBI taxonomy): Eukaryota > Viridiplantae > Streptophyta > Magnoliopsida > Sapindales > Rutaceae > Zanthoxylum > Zanthoxylum bungeanum. The sequence goes on along the minus strand of SKCR01024035.1, from coordinate 100,459 downwards.
ATAAGAAAAGAAAGTATGCAAGTTAGTAAAATCCTTGTATGGATTGAAACAAGCTCCGAAACAGTGGCATGAAAAGTTTGACGACACCATGCTGACAAATGGTTTCAAAATCAATGAATGTGATAAATGTATTTATGTTAGAGAGACAGAAGTTGGATATGTCATTTTATGTCTCTACGTTGATGACATATTGATTGTCGGGAGTGATGTTAAAATGGTAAAATCTACCAAGAATATGTTGAAATCTAAGTTTGACATGAAAGACATGGGTCTAGCAGATGTCATTATGGGAATAAAGATCTCGAGAAGTCCAGATGGACTTATTCTTGATCAGTCGTACTATGTGGATAAAATTCTGGGTAAATTCAACAATGATGATTCTGCTGTGGCTAGAACTCCTTTAGATATAAGTCTACATCTATCAAAGAATAATGGAGAAGGTATATCTCAAGTAGAATACTCTAGAGTGATCGGGAGTCTGATGTATTTATCGAGTTGTACAAGGCCTGATATAGCCTGTACAGTAAACAAGCTCAACAGATATACGAGTAATCCATGAGGTGTTTACTGGAAAGCAATAATGAAAATACTCAGGTACCTACGATTTTTTTTGTAATTATGGGTTGCACTATCATAGATATCCAGCCGTAATCGAAGGATACAATGATGCAAACTGGATATCTGATATGAAAGACTCAAAGTCTACTAGTGGCTATGTGTTTACACTAGCAGGTGCAGCTATATCATGGAAATCCTCCAAACAGACTGTGATAGTCAGATCTACAATGGAATCAGAATTCATTGTATTAGATAAGTGTGCTGAAGAAGCAGAATGGCTGCGAAATTTTCTAGAGGATATTCCAAGTTGGCCTAAGCCAGTGCCAGCAATTTGCATTCATTGCGATAGTCAATCTGCAATTAGAAGGGCACATAACAATATGTATAATGGTAAGTCAAGACATATTCGTTGCAGACACAATACCGTTAGGCAATTACTCTCTACTGGAGTTATTTCGATTGACTATGTAAAGTCAAAGGATAACATTACGGATCCGCTAACCAAAGGGTTAAACAGAGAGTTAGTTGTGAAATCATCGAGGGGAATGGACTAAAGCCCATTAGATAAATGTTTATTACGAAGGAAAACTCAACCTTGTTGACTGGAGATCCCAAGATCTAGGTTCAATGAGACAACATACTCGTAAAAGACATAATTGGTTCACTGTGGGGGTTACCCTTTAGTCCATTCCTATGGTGAAATGAAACATTGATGCTCGTATGGAAAGAGGTTAAGCAAAGGCTTTTAATGATTCTTATGCGTCGGGAATCCGAGCAGAGTAATACGAGCTACTCTTAAATAAGAAATCACCTATGTGAGAGAGAAGTGATGCCGCTTCAAAGGGAATTGTACGGGGCTCAATTCTTAGAAACTCTTGCAGATTCAGGTAGATGTTCATGGCCAAAATGAACATAATAATGAGAACTCAGATGTGTTAGGTAAAATATCTGTGTGATATATGTTTTCATTTACATGAACGGCAATACAGTTCAATGACATTGTGTCCACTGTCAACTAGTAAAAGAGATATATCTTCACAATGGAAGGTTCAAATGCTGAGGCCTACCTATCCTCTGCAGGTGTTGAACCATTGAACTCTTCAAGGTCAAAATAAAATGTTTCTATAAAATAATTTTATTTGACGTTTTTTTCGCCAATTTCATTCATGTGGGGGATTGTTGGAAAATGCTCATAATAAGCATTTTTAGGTATAATTTTAAGCATGGTCCACTTCGTGTTAGTAGTTGTTTTTGAGTGATTCGGATACTCCACCGTGAGTAGTTCGGAATGGTATATTCATATCCTTAAAATGGTGCTTGGGTGAATGAGAAATTGTTGCTCAAAGTTCACCCATTGGTGTTGGAAAATAAAGAGAAACAAGCTTGTCCCAATGAGAAAGCTAATAAAGGAAAATTGTGTTTATATATGATTGCTCATATGTAGATGGGTAAGTGTTATAAGGATAAAGGCTCTCTCTATGTGCGCGCGCAGAGGGGTGCAAATCAAAATCCGAACAGGCCTGACTCGTGTGCACCCGCGCGTCCTACGTACACGAATGCCGGACCAAATTATGCGGGCCCGGCCCAGCCACTTTTTGCAAGCCTCTTTATTTTTTTCCAAGTCTTTTGAAGTTCCATAACAGTTAATTTAATTCTGTTAATTAACTGGGTGGTTACATCTATGAACAGCCTCCCATTAATTCAATTGAATAGGCATGTTCTTTTCTTAAAGGGCAAGTGTTCGTTTTTGATAGTTGATAGAAAAAATACAGCGTTCCCTTGATTTTATTTGCTGTTTTTAGAAGAGTTCAGACACATTGTGGTTCGTTGAAGACGATTTTGGTGGTGCTCATTCTCGTCTATTTCCGTTGCATCATGGGAAACAAACGTCTCGCGTTCTACTGCACCATTCGGTAAGGGACGAATAGTTTTTTAAGGAGATTGTTGTCGCATCAACAAGCCTCGAAATTCTCTCGGTTCTTGTTGCTGGTTCGATACTGCACTGCCTTCGTTACTCAACTGTTGCCGTGACTGATTGCAGTTGTCCTTGACTGTTTTATTACTCTTGTCGTGTCGTTTATTGTTTCATTCGTGTTCTGTTTTACTGTTTGTTCATAGTCCTTTATAAGAACACAGTAATCAAATTATTGTAATAACACCAATTGCGATTTTAGAGTTGCTTAAGCTAGTCATTGGTGATCTAAAATTGTTCTTGAGTTGCTTTTTGGTGGTTGACTCTCAATTGATAATTAGAGATTTGGATTTGCATGATTTTGAATTATTTAGGAGATTAATTTGATTAATTATGTAATTAATTTAATTATGGCTTAATTTGTGAAATTGAGATGTCGTGGATGAAATTGGATGTGTAATAATGCGTAATAAAAAGTCTCGGAATCGATTTTGGAATTTTTCGTGAATATCATATTAGGAATAAAATCATAATTACTTAAATTATGATTATTTGGGTATTACTACTGTACTCATACTATTGTAGCAGTGTGTATAATATGTAGAAAAATTCTCGAAATTGTTGGAATCATTATATAAGTGTTTGGGGAATTTTAACAAAAAATGCATTAGAAGCAAAATAATGATTTATTGAAATTATAATGATCAACTACTGCTACTGTAACCAGATCACTATAGAAGTGGGCTGGTCTAGTTCCACGACTGAACTGATTGTCCGGTTATGTCGGTCATTCAGTTCGGTGAATTAGTAAATCGGTTAACGTGAAATTGCATAAAGTGTTTTCAAAAATTTTGTTCGGAATCTTTATAAGTAATCACTCCTAATATTTGATATTAATAAGTGACTAGGGCAAAATACCAATAAATTATAGATATATGATACTCGTTAATTTTTCCAAATTAAAAATATTTTAAAAATCGATTTCGCCCGCAGACGCACTTTCTTTGCATTTGTCCCAAACACTAACCACTAGAAAATATTTTTTCGAAAAAATATTAAATGTGCAGAATATCTGAAAATACTTTCTGAAAAATATTTTCAGGTGATAATTAAACACCGAAAAACACTTTCATTTCCAAAAAATAATTTTCATGTAAAATATTTTATTTACGAAAATTATTTTACTTCGAAATAATCAAACCTTTAATTTTATATTTTTTAAGGCTCCCATGCAAGTCAAAAAACTAGATTTTTTTTTTATTAAAGCTGTATTTGTAAAAACTTCAATGTTAAAAAAAAATGTGTAGATCTATATCAAATAGATCCCGAGTCAGCTTGGAAGAGTACTTAAATAAAGTTTTAAAACCTATTTTAAAGATATTTCAAATATTATTAATATAGACTCTAAAGCTACATGTATGCATACGTGTGTCTAATGGATCCTCTATCCTTAATATTTTATTTTATTATTGTAATCTAATTTAAAATTATCAATCACTTCAAATAATTCATTTTTTTTTATTTTTACTTGAATTAATATTTTATCTTATTAAATCTATTCCATGTGGATCGACCACAGACTTACCAGATTATTTTATTACTTTAACTCTCTTATATTTGTGAATAAAGAACCACTTTGTGAAGTTTGTCAAGTTTTTGGTGCCGTTGCCGGAAAATAAAATTTAATAGATATATTAATAATTTAATATTATTACATATTTTTTATGTGTTTTTTTAAAAAAAATATATAATATTTTTTATTTTATGGTTTTGTGTATTTTATAATAAAAAATTAAAAATATATTTTTACTTCTTCATCTTATGACACAACCCCTCATCTTCCAACCACGTAACCATCATGCATCCCTCCACGTGAATACACATGCCTTGTGACTTTTCAAACTTTTGTACATTCATTATTAATTTTTTTTTTCTAAAAGTTGTCACCATAATAAGAATAAAATAGCTATAAAAAAATTATAAAAAGTATGAGTTATTAAATTTAGCACGTTTGTGATTATTATTATTTTTAGCACATTTGTAATTTTTTTTCTTTTTATTTTTTTATTTTTTGTTTCGTATTTTCTTTATTTTTTGCATCTCATTTTTTCCTTCTTTCCATTTGTGTAGATCCAAAATGTCCTGATTGATACTAAATGAATCCTAAACTCAAACATCTCACATACATACAAACCACGTACTTGATTCTTTAAGGTTACAAGAGACAGAAAACTCAATTAAAATCCACCTGCCCGAGATGAAAATCCAGGTGATCAAGTAGAAAACGAGTATCAGCATGACGATCTTAATCATCATAGGACACTCAGACAATTCATGAATCACACTAGGACATGATCACCATCTTATATTATTTCCCACAGATGTATCACATTTCAATTTTAAACTATGTATCATCCAACTTTTACCCACATTACACGATTTAGAATCAGAAAATCCTTATCAACACTTAAGAGAATTTGAAGAGGTATATATTACTTGCACAGACCAAAATTGCAGTATGAATATAATTCGACTCAAGTTTTTTTCCCTTTTCTTTAAAGGATAAAGCTAAAATTTGGCTGCAGAACCTTAGATCAGGATCCATCAGAATATGAGATGATTTGCAAGAGTAATTTTTGAAAAAAAATCTCACTCACAGGATAAACTTTTTTAAGAGGAGAATCACAACTTTCACACAAGAGTTGGGGGAAACACTTTACTAATGTTGGGAGAGATTTAAAGAAATATTGAATGTTTTTTTATATCACAGGTTTGAAACATGGAGGTTGGTTTCCTACTTTTATAAGGGTTTAACACCTCAAGGTAGACAAGTAATGGAAATGATGTGTAATGGTGAGTTTTGGACAAAAATCACAAAGATGCACTATATTACCTAGAACACGTAGCAGAGAATGCACAGTAATGGGACACAATTGACACTTATGAGTCATATGTAAAACCACAGTAATCTAGTATAGATATGTTTAACCTTAGGGAATATCATGACCTTTATGTTAAATATGCATCTTTAGCTAAAAAAGTTGAGGCATTAGAAATGAGGAATATTGATTATGTCAAGTCAATTCCAGAAGTCACATGTCAAATCTGTAATTCAAATGAACATGTCACACAAGTTTTCCCAGCCTTGCAAGAATGTCTCCATGACCAAGGCAGTTCCATAAACACCTTTAAGAGACCAAATACAAACTCGTACTCCCAAACCTACAATTCTGGTTGGAGAAACCATCCAAACTTTAATTGGAGGAATGATAACCAAGCTTTATCATCGCAACAACCTCCCCAGTGTTAGGGTTGGTGCTCTGAGCGCTAATTTTATTATGTATTTCCCTGTAAATACTAATGTAACATTTTATTATGAATAAAGTAAACAGTTTCTATTATATAACATCCTCTTTTATATGGTAAAGACGTAACAGATCTTAGAATGATTAGTTATGATACTGTTGCAAAAGCGTCGCAACTGACATTGAGTTGTATCATGACGTTATCATTCTTAGAAAGTTCATGGCCAAGGTTTACACTATTTGGTCAGTAAAGTAAACCTGTTGAGACTAGTACATGTCGTATATTGGAATCTTGGATTCTGATGGTTTCTCAATGAACCATGAGTCTTGGAGACTCGTATAGACGTATAGGTGTTTATAGCGGATAAACACTAAATGACTCACAAAATATTCTTAATGGATTATACACCAATATCGATAAGAATCTTCTCAGGTTGAATGAGCATAGTGATTCTTTGAATTGAGATATCACTGTAAATATATGAGTTTCCTCCACACTTAGATGGCAGTCACGTCACCGATCTATTTAAATCAGACCTCCGCCCGTTCTTTGGGTGTGGACTGATGCTCATGATATCCTGTGTGTATCAAGAAATGATCCGTCAGTTCTATATACAGAGCATATATATTCAATATGGAATTAGCAATCTGTTAAATCCATGGACCCCTGGTACATTGTAGAAATTAGTTCTAAGTGTTATTTATGGATTACTAATAGAAACGTCGGCGTGATTATATCTATAGAGATTTGATGTTCTGGATCCGGATACCTGTGATGGAGGGATTATACGTATGCAATTATCTCGACCTGTATGGTTTAGAGAGTTTATCCGTGTTTGTCATAATTTACAGGTGGGTAGATTATGGACACGAAATTAGATTTCGTGACGGATATGCTTGAACCTAGAGAGTCTCACTATTGAAATATACTCATAGAGCACTAGGGTAACTTTTATGAATAATACTAATTATTTATATGTCGTTTAACTGTTAAATGAAAAACACATGCGAAGTGACCTAATGGTCATTTTCTTAATTAATGTGTATTTATATTTAATATTTGATTTTATTAAATACACATTAATAAAATGTCAATTTGTGATTTTTGACATATATGATTGATATGTGTATTTTGATTATTTAATGTAAATATAATACATATATTTAAGATATTTGTATTTAATTATTTAATTATATAAATGTTATATGATTAAATTAATTAAAGTAACAAATATCTTAAGTCATGATTTCCTTTATTAAAGTAAGCAAATGGCATTATATGATTGGTAACACTTGGTTAAATGTATTAAATGGTTTAATGATGAAATACCAAAAGTTTGTATTTCATTTTGATTTAATTAATTGAAACTAAAAATGATAAAATATCATGATATTTTTTCTCACAAGTTTTACCAAGTGGGAGTGTTTAAAAAAATTGTTTTGTTTTCATTTCATTTACACAACAAGAAGTTACCAAAAAATAGAAAAAAGAGAGTTGGGAGCATAGTTGAAGAATAAGAAGAAAATCTTGGAAATATTAAACTTTTCAACTAAGAAATTATTTCTATCAAGCTTAGCTTCAATATGTGTTGCCAGGATATTGTCTCTACTCTTTTAGTTTGTGATTTAATAGTTGTAAACTTGTTTGAAAGATGCTTGCATGTTGTGTTGGGGTAAAATCAGAGTGGCGAAGTGGAAGGAGCGCGGTTTAGGCGAAATCGTAGTTTAAAACTTTTAAACTTACGAATAAATTATTTTAATCCAATATTAATAATTCATTCATATTTCACCTAAACATATTTATTCGATATCATATAACGACATAAATAATATAGAAACATCGCGAAACTTTTGCGAAAACATTTTTTTTTTCTGCAAAATAGTATAAAGCGGATTTCCGCCGAACCGACCGACACCAATGTTCATGGGGACTGCCCAGGTCAGCCCCTAAAACATTTGGACAATACGTAGGCTGCCCGAACAGTGACCAGTTCGCTTTGGGCTGCCGTTATCCAGTAACGCCGTTTTTCACCATTTTCGCGTATTTTCACTTCGAAATAATTTCCGATAAATATTTTTCTTTGGAAATTAAAATAAACTAATTTATTCTAATTACTCAATAAATAAAAACTGAATTTTTATCAGAAAAATCAGATTTATCATTAATTACAATAAGACCCCAAAGTTTTGTAATTTAATCGTTTTAGTTTTAAATATGTCAATTACATATTTAATTGATTTCAAATCAATCCCAAAATAATTTTTACAATTTTGCAACAAAACCAGAAACTTTTTCAGATTTGTACAAACTGCCCAGTAATTTTCCAGAATTACGAAACAGCCCCTGAACTTTTCATTAATTGCAATTAGGCCCAATTTGTTCAAAACACATCAAGATCAAATCCAATCAATCCCAAATTTGACACAAATCAAATATACATTAAATTATAACATATATATGAAAAGCCCCAAAATTTGAGTGGGTTAAGAACCTTAATTTCACAAATTACTCAAATTGGGCAATTACATTAAATTGATAAAATTCCATACTTTAATCTTCAAATTACCACACCAATTATATCTCACCATCATGAAATTAATCAAGAACAATTATAAGTTAATTATGAATGGCTAATTAACTCTAGAATGTCAACTTTAATTTTCTAATTAATCTATTAAGCTTAATTACACTAATAAGCTCTATACATTAATTATACATGCTAATAACATCCTACAAACTTCCAACAAGTTTAATTACAAACTAAAAAGTAGAGAAATTAATCTTAGCAACACAATTGAAGATAAGATAAATAGAAACAATTTCTATCTTGAAGGAAAATGAGATATACTTACAAAATTTCCAAGAAAATTAAACTTTTTACCTTTGGTTTTTCCTTCAATATTTTCTCTACTCCATTTGCAATTTTGGTTTCTCAAACACACGTAAATGCTTGCTGGAAAACTTGTCTAAAACTTGAAAAACAAAACACAACTCCTTCTATATCTTCTCTACCAATTGCCGAGAATAAAGCAACAAAAATATTAAAGGAATTTTGCATTTTTGTTTTAATTCAATTGGTACACATTTTACTTATTATTAAGATAACATTTATCCTAAAATAAAGTAAACCAAAATGTGTTCCAATGATAGCTTGCCATTTCCAAAGAAATCATTGAAAAAGATATTTAATTTATTAATGCATTTAATTATTTAACAAATAAATAATTAAATAATAAATATAAATATCTTAAATATATGTATTATATTACATTAAATATCTCAAATACATATATTAATGATATATATCAAATATCATAATTTGATATTTAATTAATATGTATTAAATAATATCAATATTAAATACAAATACACATTAATTCGAAAATGACGATCATGTCCCAATTGCATGTATTTTTCGTTTAACCGTTTAAACGACTTATAAATAATCAGTATTATTTATAACATTTGCCTTAGTGCTCTACGAGTATATTTCATTAGTGAGACTCTCTAAATTCAGGCATATCCGTCACGAAATCTAATTTCGTGTCCATAATTCACCCACCCGTAATTATGACGACCACGAATAAAAACACTGAATCATACAGGTCGAGGTCACTGCATACGTATAATCCCTCCGTCACAGGTATCCGGATTATCCCAGAGATATAGATATTAACGTCAAATCTCTATAGGAATAATATCGTCGACGTATTAATTAGCAATCTCTAAATAACATTCAGAACTCACTTCCGAAGTATACTATGGTCATAGATTTAACAGATTGCTAATCACATTTGGACTACCTATGCTCTGTACACAAAACTGACGGATCATTTCTTGATACTCACAGGATATCATGAGCATGAGTCCACACCCAACGAACAGACGGAGGTCTGATCTAAATAGATCGGTGACGTGACTGCTATCTAAGTGTGGAGGATATCTCATATATCCACAGTGGTATCTCAAGTCAAAGAATCACTATGCTACTCAACCCGAGAAGATTCCTATTGACGTTGGTGTACCATCTATTAGGGAATCTCCGGTGAGTCATTCAGTGTTTAAAAAAACTATAACACTACACGTCTATACGAGTCTCCCAAGACTCATGGTTCATTGGGATAAACCATCAGACCAAGTCCGATATACGACATGTACCGGTCTCAACGGATTTTACTAACCAACCTGTGTCAGTAAATCTTGACCAGGAACTTAATTAAGGATATTCAACTTATAGTGACACTTCCCAATGTCAATTACAAGCTATGTTGTAACTTTGCACTACGTTGTAAATCCTAGGGTCTTTGTCTAATATATATACATATCACTAAACTAGATTTAGTTTCAATCTAATCGAAATTAGATCGAATACGTATATAAAAGACAAGAGGTGCTTCCATTAAATTAGTAATATTATGGAAAAAAAGTATTGCTCGTATTCAAGAATCGAACATAAATACGATCGGGATTGGCGCTTAGAGCACCAACCCCAACAATTTCTCCACTTGCTCTAGTGCCAATCCATGGTATCATATACATACCCAATGTGTATCACATACTCATGGCCATCAAGAACTCACCTAGCGTTCAAGAGGTAGGTAACAACAAGTAAGCCCGCTATGACATATTGAGTTTGTCCAACAAACACAATCATTTTCCTTAGCAAACATCATTCATATTTTTGTAGAAACTAAGTTCTAGATAAATATGACTCAGATGCCATATCAACATTGTGCTTCAGCTACTAAATTGTCTAAGTATTTAAGGATCAAATCCAAAATACTTTGTAGACAACCGCAAACACAACACTAATAACAAACTTCTAATCTTCGAGGTCACTATGCAACTTCATAAGTTACAACTAACTCCACTCTTGTAGTGGAATCATCTGTGACACTCTTACAGCATCTTTTCTGACTCTTTATGACGTAGACTGTCTAACGTCATAATTAGACTCAAAACTAATCTAACCCTAATAGTTGCGAATTTATTCTCCATTAATTAGAAACTCGTTCTTAATATCTCAAAGATAATAAAGAACATGTTTCAAGACCCATCTTATGGTCTAGAGGATATCAAAATAACTCGTAACAATTACGATCAAATTGATATCTCTAATCGTACTCAATATAGTATTCATTATGCCATCATCCTATGATGCATAAGATTGATTAGACATTCTAATCAATATTTCTTTCGAAAAAGGAATCATCCCTTACAAAAGATGAATACTATATATAAGACACACTTAACTGTCATACAGATAGTCTTGTTGCGTCCAGGAGTATCTCACAAGTCTCTTAGTTTTATATCTTATATAAAACTTTATATTAAATATAACAGAGACTACTCTCACTGCTTTAAATGAGAAAATAAGACCGAGGTAAATCTTTTTACCTCATAAACATATCATTATTACATTAATAATGATTATGTCATTATGATGTAAAATACTAGAAAGAAATTTGTACGCTCCCACTAACCCTTCAATCCCATATGTATTCTCTATGCTTTGATAAAATCAGACAATCTGACTGATATCAAAATTAGAAAACACAAATTTCCAGAAAGCTGATCCGAGTCTACAATAAACTCTATAAGCTAATATATTAAATTGTAATCTTAGCATAATACAAACTCCAAGGCCATTCCAAAACGAACTCTTCAAACTAAGAAATCACAATGGATCTCTTATCTGAAGAAACTATTCAGAAACACCACTTTGTATTATTTAGCTAAAATACACAATTTAATATTATCATTAACCAACTGATCTTAAATTGTTTAATTAGTGCGACTAGAGATAAGTTTCCTCATAATCTACAATAGATTACTGAGTATAACTTTTCTTACTATCATACTATAAAGGTCAAACCTTTTATAAGCTCATTTTACTTTTGCTGCGTAAATCGTTTATACATTTTATGAACGATTCATAATAAAAGCTCAATCAAGTTCCAAACTTGATCGTAGTAAGCTATGAACAATCTTAGATCTATGGTCTAATGTTAAATTCCGGAATCGATATCAAATATCGTTTCCACTATAAGTTATAGGATAATTTTCTTTGATAAGAAAACAACAAAATCATTAAGTATCAAATACTTTGCTAATGATTCTGACATCCTATATCACTTATATGAAAGTAATAAAAGGGTATTTTCATCTTATTAATTATGTAGTTCCATTTACAGTTTATCACTGTATTTGACTTCAATAAGTGAAGTCTTTTCTACAATAGTTAACATCCAATGTTACACACGAAGTAATAAACAATTTTATTACTCGAAGTCGTAGAAAATATATTCTATCAAATAGAATACAATATTCTGTTAAATAAAATAAATGATAAACTTCTACTCGTACCTCCGAGGTGCAAGTAATATCAATTATACAACCATTATTCAAAAGATTGATTCAAATCTCAAACATTTCAAGATTCGAATTTTCTACTAATACATATCATATACGTAACTGTAGAATCTAATGGAACATTAATTAAAATGATGAATTAGTGTTACTGAAGCATAACCCCAAGAGTATTGAAACTAATTCAGTAACACTCAATATCAAACGAATCAAATCATATAAGATCCGATTTCTTCCATTAACCAATTCCATCAATATGGAATCGTGGAAGAATTATATTGAGTAAGAATCATATTCTTTGAATAACCTTAGAACAAATTGGGATAAATTCATATGTTTGATCGTATCAAACATCTTTGAACAATTCAAAGACACATAATGAATTTTAAAGATACAGTTTTCAACACTTCAGATCGAATATCTTTGAACAAGTCAAAATATTATATCCGTGTTTCATTAAAAAACACGTAACTAAGTCACGACAGTTCATTGACTAAGTTACGAAGTAAAGAAAACTACCTTAAGCAATTTACAATTCATTAAATTACATACATCCAATGTATCAGTTTAATAAATTTTCTGGTCCAATGACAGTCATTGGTTAAATGAGATTTAGTCACTTTCCCGAATACAATATTCGTTAAGTGGATAAGGATATGTGGTGTGATCGCATATCAGACCATCCTTTACTATATGGAATAAGCATACAATACTTAAGTGATAAAATCTCATAAAATAATGTTCTAAGTTATTTACTTAACCGAATACTTTTCTTAATGTTTATCTATTCGTAAATGACACTACTAGTCATTTTAAAATATGTAACAACTGTTTTCATAGAAAAAGTAACTATCAAATAGTCGCAAGTTCTGATATCATATATCGAAACAATCATTTAACAATATTTTAAATAACTGGACGAGAGATCTGATATCTAATATCTACAGTTGTCGTATTATGAAAATCAATATTTTCTATACACAACTATACTTATCTTCTTTCTTTAGATTTATTATTTACTTTCAAATTATCTACAACATTTGCAAATAATCGAAAAAAAATAGTGTCTGACACTTGACCTCCGAATGTCACTAAAGCTATAGAACGTCATTATTAGATAAACAAATACCTAATGGGATTTTCTTAATGCTAGTGAAGAATCTCAAGACGTGAACTAATTCATGTCAATCTCTACTGTATAAGAAACTATTCTGTCTAGAATGATTATATCAATATCTATTCTAATCTAGAACCTATTCTAGAAATCTGCAACCATAATTGAAGTCAGAAAACACATATATATATATAATATGCATGCAGTGAATAAAAGTTTAATTCTATCAAACAAATAGAATAAGGAATAACATAAGCGACAATTTACATAATATTACACACCACATAAGTTAAGGATTTTTAACTTAGCAGTGCCTCCCACTACTTTACGTAATACCGTAATCCCCAACGGAAATGAGAATTCAATAATTAAATTGAATTCCATAATGGGAAGTGCACCCCATGAATATATTTCGACTCACAGCTTTGGCACGTTCTTGCCTACGTATATTCATTAGGTAGACAACTCATTGTCAATCACACTCACTGTGACTCCTAGGTTCGGTCCTGATCGTTTCTCGTTATGACAGCTTTGGCACGTTCACAATGAGGCGTATCAAGGTTAAACTTGTCAATGACAAACTCAAGCTACCGATGTAGTCCTGACAGCTTTGGCACGTTCAGGTTGAATTTGTCTCTTATCATATAAGTTCTACCGGCGCAAATGAACTACCTTCAACTATAACTCCACAGCTTTGGCACGTTACAACCATAGCATCATGAAAACATTTACATCCGTATTGACAAGGCGGACGAAGAAATAAGTATTCCTAATACTAGTCACTTTCTTAAAACCTTATTTAAATCGGGGATTTTCCAACAAAAGATGCTTTTACTTTATTTAATAAAATTAAATAAACAAATGCATGTATAAATTAATGATTAAACTAAACATTGAATTTTAGAGGGCTATTCATATCGGGCGTCCATGATCAGACTTGCTCTGATACCATTTTTGTTGGGGTGAAATCAGAGTGGCGCAGCGGAAGAAGCGCGGTTTAGGTGAAATCGTAGTTTAAAATTTTTAAACTTACGAATAAATTATTTAATATCCAATATTAATAATTCATTCATATTTCACCTAAACGTATTTATTCGATATCATATATCGAAAAAAATAATATAGAAACATCGCGAAACTTTTGCGAAAATATATTTTTTTTTCGCAAAATAGCATAAAGCGCGTTTCTGGCCAAACCGACCGACCAATGTTCATGGGGACTGCCCAGGTCAGCCCCTAAAACATTTGGACAATACGTAGGCTGCCCGAACAGTGACCAGTTCGCTGTTTGGGCTGCCGTTATCCAGTAACGCCGTTTTTCACCATTTTCGCGTATTTTCACTTCGAAATAATTTCCGATAAATATTTTTCTTTGGAAATTAAAATAAACTAATTTATTCTAATTACTCAATAAATAAAAACTGAATTTTTATCAGAAAAATCAGATTTATCATTAATTACAATAAGACCCCAAAGTTTTGTAATTTAATCGTTTTAGTTTTAAATATGTCAATTACATATTTAATTGATTCCAAATCAATCCCAAAATAATTTTTACAATTTTGCAACAAAACCACAAACTTTTTCAGATATTCACAAACTGCCCAGTAATTTTCCAGAATTACGAAACAGCCCCTGAATTTTTCATTAATTGCAATTTGGCCCAATTTGTTCAAAACACATCAATATCAAATCCAATCAATCCCAAATTTGACGCACATCAAATATACATTAAATTATAACATATATATGAAAAGCTTCAAAATTTGAGTGGGTTAAGAACCCTAATTTCACAAATTACTCAAATTGGGCAATTTACATTAAATTGATAAAATTCCATACTTTAATCTTCAAATTACCACACCAATTAAATCTCACAATCATGAAATTAATCAAGAACAATTATAGGTTAATTATGAATGGCTAATTAACTCTAGATTGGCAACTTTAATTTTCTAATTAATCTATTAAGCTTAATTACACTAATAAGCTCTATACATTAATTATACATGCTAATAACATCCTACAAGCTTCCAACAAGTTTAATTACAAACTAAAAAGTAGATAAATTAATCTTAGCAACACAATTGAAGATAAGATAAATAGAAACAATTTCTATCTTGAAGGAAAATGAGATATACTTACAAAATTTCCAAGAAAATTAAACTTTTTACCTTTGGTTTTTCCTTCAATATTTTCTCTACTCCATTTGCAATTTTGGTTTCTCAAACACACGTAAATGCTTGCTGGAAAACTTGTCTAAAACTTGAAAAACAAAACACAACTCCTTCTATATCTTCTCTACCAATTGCCGAGAATAAAGCAACAAAAATATTAAAGGAATTTTGCATTTTTGTTTTAATTCAATTGGTACACATTTTACTTATTATTAAGATAACATTTATCCTAAAATAAAGTAAACCAAAATGTGTTCCAATGATAGCTTGCCATTTCCAAAGAAATCATTGAAAAAGATATTTAATTTATTAATGCATTTAATTATTTAACAAATAAATAATTAAATAATAAATATAAATATCTTAAATATATGTATTATATTTACATTAAATATCTCAAATACATATATTAATGATATATATCAAATATCATAATTTGATATTTAATTAATATGTATTAAATAATATCAAATATTAAATACAAATACACATTAATTCGAAAATGACGATCATGTCCCAATTGCATGTATTTTTCGTTTAACCGTTTAAACGACTTATAAATAATCAGTATTATTTATAACATTTGCCTTAGTGCTCTACGAGTATATTTCATTAGTGAGACTCTCTAAATTCAGGCATATCCGTCACGAAATCTAATTTCGTGTCCATAATTCACCCACCCGTAAATTATGACGACCACGAATAAAAACACTGAATCATACAGGTCGAGGTCACTGCATACGTATAATCCTTCCGTCACAGGTATCCAGATTATCCCAGAGATATAGATATTAACGTCAAATCTCTATAGGAATAATCTCGTCGACGTATCAATTAGCAATCTCTAAATAACATTAAAAACTTACTCCGAAGTATACTATGGCCATAGATTTAACAGATTGCTAATCACATTTGGACTACCTATGCTCTGTACACAAAATTGACGGATCCTTTCTTGATACTCACAGGATATCATGAGCATGAGTCCACACCCAACGAACATGCGGAGGTATGATCTAAATAGATCGGTGACGTGACTGCCATCTAAGTGTGGAGGATGACTAATATATCCACAGTGGTATCTCAAGTCAAAGAATCACTATGCTACTCAACCCGAGAAGATTCTTATTGACGTTGGTGTACCATCTATTAGGAAATCTCCGGTGAGTCGTTCAGTGTTTATCAAATAAACACCTACACGTCTATACGAGTCTCCCAAGACTCATGGTTCATTGGGATAAACCATCAGACCAAGTCCGATATATGACATGTACTGGTCTCAACGGATTTTACTAACCAACCCGTGTCAGTAAATCTTGACCAGAAACTTAATTTAAGGATATACAACTTATAGTGACACTTCCCAATGTCAATTACAAGCTATGTTGTAACTGTGCAGTACGTTGTAAATCCTAGGGTCTTTGTCTAATATATATACATATCACTAAACTAGATTTAGTTTCAATCTAATCGAAATTAGATCGAATACGTATATAAAAGACAAGAGGTGCTTCCATTAATTAGTAATATTATGGAAAAAAGTATTGCTCGTATTCAAGAATCGAACATAAATACGATTGGGATTGGCGCTCAGAGCACCAACCCCAACAGTATGATGGATAAAAAATGCATGAAATTAGTTCATTAGCACTATTTTAGTCATTTGATAGTGATGTTGTCATTCTAGAGTTGCTAATGTTAGGGTTGGTGCTCTGAGCGCCAATTTCTTATGTATTCCCTGTAAATACTATTGTATATATTTTATTAATGATAAAATAAACAGTCTCTATAATATAAATTCTTTTGTTATATAGTAAAGACGTAAATGATCATAGAGTGATTGGTTATGATATTGTTGCAAAAGCGTCGCAACTGACTTTGAGAAGTATCATAACAGTATCATTCTTTAACTGATTCTGGTCAAGGTTAACAATTACTTGGTTAGTAAGTAAACCCGCTGAGACCGATACGTGTCGTATATTAGAATGTTGGATTTGTTGGGGTTGTGCTCAGAACGCCAATTCCCGTTTGTATTTCCTTGAAAATACTTATGTAAAACATTTTATTTTTAATAATACAAGCAGTTTCTATAAAAAAAAATATCTTCTTAATATGGTAAAGACGTAATAGACCTTAGGATGACTAGTCATGATACTGTTGCAAAAGCGTCACAACTGACATTGAGTTGTATCATGACGTTGTTATTCTCAGACAGTTTCTGGTCAAGGTTTACACTACTTGGTCAGTAAATTAAAATCGTTGAGACCGGTAAATGTCGTATACTGGAATATATGATTCCAATGGTTTCTCAATGAACCATAAGTCTTGGAGACTAGTATAGACGTATAAGTGTTTATAGCGGATAAACACTGAACGACTCACCAAAGATTCTTAATGGATGATACACCAACGTCAATAAGAATCTTCTCGGGTTGAGTAGCATTTGTGATTCTTAGACTTGAGATGCCACTGTGGGCACATGAGACATCTTTCACACTTAGATGGCAGTCACGTCACCGATCTATTTAGATCAGACCTCTGCATGTTCGTTGGGTGTGGACATATCCTCAGTGTGTCCTGTGTGTGGCCAGATAGGATCCGTCAGTTCTGCATACAGAGCATAGGTAGTCCATATATGATTAGCAATCAGATAAAAACCATGGGCCTATGATACATTTTAGAAGTCAGTTCTAAATGTTCTTTTTGAGATTGCTAATAGAGACGTCGACGGGATAGTCCCTAAAGAGATTTGACGTTTACATCTATATCTCTGGGATATATCCGGATACCTGTGACAGAGGAATTATACTTATGCCATGACCTCGACCTGTATGATTCAGCGAGATTATCAGTGGTCGTCATAATTTACGGGTAAATTATGGACATGAAATTGGATTTCGTGACGGATATGCCTGAATCTAGAGTCTCACTAATGAAATATACTCGTAGAGCACTAGGGCAAGATTTATAAATAATACTGATTATTTATACGTCGTTTAAAGGTTAAACGCAAAAAACATGTGAAGGGACTCAATAGTCATTTCCTAATTTTTGTGTATTTACATTTAATATTAGATTTTATCAAATACACATTAATTAATTGTCAAATTGAGATATTTGACTAATATCATAAATATATATGTATTTTATATTTAATTTAAATATAATACATATATTTAATATATTTGTATTTAAATAATTATTTAATTGTTAAATGATTAAATTAATTAAAATATAAATATCTTAAAGTTGTGATGATTATGGAAATGATTTTAGTTGCTTTATTTGAATTTAAAGAATTCATTAAATGGTTTAATGATAAAGCTTACAAGTTGATAAAGCAAATTTATGAAACAAAAAATAAATATCTAGATATTTTGACAAATACCAAATTCGGCCAAGCTATAGGTTGGAGGTATAAATTGTTTTGTTTCATTTTAGGGTTTCATAAGTTTCAAATACACAAAATAAGCATAAAAGAAGTTGAGAGAAAAGGCAAGAAGGCTAAAGAAGAAAGGCTTGAAAAAGCTTATTTTTGTAAGTTTTTCTTTTAAACCATCAACAT
Organism: Zanthoxylum bungeanum; assembly: GCA_019454045.1. Taxonomy (NCBI): domain Eukaryota; kingdom Viridiplantae; phylum Streptophyta; class Magnoliopsida; order Sapindales; family Rutaceae; genus Zanthoxylum; species Zanthoxylum bungeanum. The sequence goes on along the minus strand of SKCR01024035.1, from coordinate 81,458 downwards.
GGAAATTGTTTCTAACAAGCTTAGCATCATTTTGTATTGTTTTGATGTTCTTTCTACTCTTATAGTTTGTGATTATTTGTTTGAGAACTTGGATGAAAGATTGATGCATGTAAGTGAGCTTAAACTTGTTTTAAAAGCTTACTTTTGATTCTTTAAAAATCAAAGTTGTCATTCTAGAGTTAGTAAGACACTACTTGGTGACCTAGAATTTTTCTATAGTTATTAAAAGTGGTGAGGCTTGTTTGGTGAAGTATTGAATGGATTAAAGTGTTGGATTTTAAAGATTTGGTGAAATTGGACAATTTGTTAAAATTGAAAAATTAGGGTTCATAACCTTCTCCAAATTTGAGGATTTCCATATATGTATGTATTATGGTATGAATATGATGCATGTAAAATTTAGGTTAATTGGATATGATCTTGGCATGTTTTGAACAAATGGACCAAATTGTAATTAATTGGAAATTTTGGGGTGCTCACGACAATTGCTCAAAAATTGGGGATTTGTGTGAAATCTGATTTTGATGCATTAGATGTGTTGAAAAATATTTTAGAAAATATTTAGAATCATCCAAAATTCTATTTGACAACTTTTGGACTAAAATGATCAATTTACAAAGTTTTGGGGCAATTCGGTAATTACCAAGAAATTTGATCTCTTGTGTGATTTTTCAGATTTTGATAATTGGATATTTAAATAAAAAAGTTTATTTAATTGATAAAAGAAAAGTTTTGAAATCGAAAAATTTTGATTTTCCAATATTCCGCTGCGTTAATGGATTTCCACTATAAAACCCCTACAAAATGGTATCAGAGCGAGTCTGATTCGGGACACCCTAATATGATTATGCCTTTTATATTCAATGTTTAATTCATTCTTTACTTGTTACATGCATGTATTTGTTTAATTTGATTAAATAAATTGAAGAGAATCTTCTACGGAAAATCCCTAATTAATAAGGTTTAATGTTAATTATGTATTTGATGCATATTACATGGTCCGTCTTGTCAATACGGTTTATGAATATTTTTTCGTGACTACATCCGAGACCGTGCCTCTGCTGTGAGGGTGTAGCCGATAAAAATTTATTTATACCGGATGTATATTAGATACTAGATAAATTCAAGCGAAAGTGGAATCCTGAACGTGCCCTAGCTGTCAGGGTTACGCAAGTAGCTTGAGTTTATCATTGATGAGTTTAACCTTGGTACGTCTCCTTGTGAACGTGCCCTAGCTGTCACAACGAGAAATGACCAGGACCGGGAACCCAGGAGTCACTATTTAGTGATGAATAAATGAGTTGTCTACCTAATGAATATACGTAGGCGAGACCGTGCCTTTGCCGTGAGCTGAAATATATTCACGGGATCCACCTTTCACTATTTGTATTTAATTTAATTATTAAATCTTTGTATTCTGTTTGGGGATTACAGTATTGCATGATTTAGTGGGAGGGGCATTTTTAGATAAAAAAATCCATGATCTAGATAATGCTTTTGATATTACTTGAAACTGCTTAATTTAATCTGCTAACCGTTTCATATAGATTACGATGGCGGCACCATCTACTAATCACTTTGCGCGTATGTTGGATGCGAACAAACTCAAAGGCGCTGAGAACTTCACTGGTTGGGACTTGGATTTGAGGATTGTCCTCGATTCCGAGAAGTTGTGATATTTTCTTGAGGGTCCACTGCCCCTTGCTGTGGCAGAGGACGCTACACCGGAGGAACTCCAATATGATGACCTCAAGAAACAATACTATGGCATGTCAGATGCATATAATATGATGACGCGATTACGAGAATCGTTTGAGAACCAAGAACAAGTTGTTGTTCATAAGGTCGCAATAGAACTGTTCCATGCGCGATTGGATGAGGGGCAAGCTGTGCGCATATTATTTATATGATCGATTTGATCGATCAACTGAGGCAACATAATCTCCCTCTGAATGACATTCTCGGTAGGAGTGTCATTCTTGGTTCACTCCCAACTTCATATCGCCAATTCGTGATGTATTTCAACATGAATGTGATTATCTGTACCTACCATGAGTTGCATAGGATGCTGCTCACAGCGTAAGATGACCTCAAGAAGGGAGTACCGACTCGCCCTCCGAGACCTATTTCACTTTCTGCTTCTTCCCAGACTTGGTCAAAGGGAAAAAAGAAGAAAGCGAAGAAGAAGAAGGGTTTCGGTCCTCAACCACATGCAAAGATAGCAAAGCCCAAGAGTGCTTCTAACGATAAGTGCCATCACTGCAGCAAAGTCTGGCACTGGAAAAAGGAACTGTCCTGACTACATTGCCCAGCTGAGGAGGGAGAGAGCATCTATATCAGGTACATTTATTTTTCCAATTATTGATATATCTTTGGCTTGTGAAGCCGTTATATCCAGCTGGATTTTAGATTCTGCTTATCCCATTCACATTTGCAATTCGTTGTAGGTGTTGAAGGAAAGTAGGAAACTGAAGCCTGGAGAGATGCAGTTGTGATTTGAGAGTGGAGACTCTCTGGATGCAGTTGTAGTGGGAGTATGCGAGATCCCTTTGCTGAAATGGACACTTTTGTTATATGACTATTATTTTGTACCAGAATGTGTAGCTAATATTATATCTCTTTTTGTATTAGATACAAAAGGTTATCGTATTAATATTAAGAATTGTTCTTTGTATTTATATGATAAACGTAATATTCAGATCCTTTGTTGTCCAAACCAGCATGGTCATTATACATTGCAAATTTCAAAAGATATTTTAAATACTGGAGTTAATAAACGTAGTTTACATGTTATTAATAATACTGAACTTTGGCATATGCGGCTAGGTCATATAGGCGTTAAACACCTTACCCAATTAGTTAGGAATGGTTTGATACCAGATCTCGCAATTGAATCCTATCCAACTTGTGAATCGTGTATTCAGGGTAAGATGACCAAAGCCCCATTTTCTGGTGTTGGAAACCGTGCCACTAACTTACTGGAACTCGTACATTATGATGTATGTGGTCCACTAAGTCAAACTGCTCACAATGGTTATTCGTACTTCGTTACCTTTACCGATGATCTGTCACGGTACGGTTATGTCTATTTGATGCGACATAAATCGGAAACCTTTGAAAAGTTCAAAGAGTTTCGAAATGAAGTAGAAAAACAAACTGATCAATATATTAAATGCCTTCGATCTGATCGAGGCGGAGAATATATGAGTGGTGAGTTCATTGATTATATAAAGGAAAATGAGATTCTCGCTCAATAAGCTCCTTCAGGTACTCCACAGCACAATGGAGTGTCTGAGATGAGAAATCGGACTTTATTGGATATGGTCCGATCGATGTTGAGTTTTATAGATTTGCCCTATTACTTATGGGGCTACTCTTTTTTAACAGCTGCATATCTTTTGAATAAGATTCCTTCAAAAGCCGTTCCTACGACTCCGTATGAGATATGGACCGGTAGGAGACCAAATCTTAGTTATATTAAGGTTTGGGGTTGTCCTGCCTATGTCAGGGTGACTCAGCAAGATAAGCTTTCACCTCGAGGGCAAAAGTTTAGGTTTGTTGGATATCCTTCGGAAACTAGGGGATATATGTTCTATGATACCGAGCATTGAAATGTGTTTGTAGCTCGCTTCGCAAGATTTCTAGAAGTAGAATTCTTGTCAGAAGGTGGTAATCATAGATAGGTTGAACTTGATGAAGTCCAACCTGAAAATAACGAACCAACAGAGGAACCTGAAGTTCAAGTAGATGAAGGACCTTCAACACACACACTTCGCAGGTCACAAAGGGTATCAAGACCTCCTAAACGCTTGTATTTGATACAAGAAAAAAGTCTTGATGTTCTCTTAGTTGAAGAGACTGATCCTTTTACCTATAGAGAATCGATGTTGGACATCGACTTCATGAAATGGCAAAGTGCCATGAAATCCGAATTGGACTCAATGCATGAGAATCAAGTTTGGGACTTGGTTCCGCTTCCCGAAGGAATTGTTCCTATCGGTTGTAAATGGGTTTACAAGAGGAAGCGCGGGCCTGACGATAAGGTTGAAACTTACAAGGCCGACTGGTAGCAAAATGTTACACGCAGCGACCTGGAGTCGACTACGATGAAACTTTTTCACCAGTAGCAATGCTTAAGTCTATTCGGATTTTGCTTTCTATAGTTGCGTATCATGACTACGAGATTTGGCAAATGGATGTCAAAACGGCTTTTCTAAATGGATTTCTTGATGAAGAAATCTATATGGAACAGCTAGAAGGTTTTGCGTCCAGCGAAAACTCGGGTATGGTATGTAAGCTTAAGAAGTCCATTTATGGACTTAAACAAGCTTCACGAAGTTGGAATCTTCGATTCGACGAGATTATTAGATCATCTGATTTTCTCAAGAATTCGGAAGAATCATGTGTGTATCAGAAGGCCAATGGGAGCATGGTCGTATTTTTAGTCCTCTATGTTGATGACATCCTAATTATTGGGAATGATATAGAAATGTTACAAAGCGTCAAAGCATATCTCTGTAAGAATTTCTCCATGAAGGACCTGGGAGAAGCTTCATAAGTTTTAGGGATAAAACTCTATAGAGATAGACAAAGGAAGCTGATTGGGTTATCCCAATCAACGTACATAGATAAGATCTTGGAATGGTATAATTTTGGTAACTGTAAGACAACAAACATACCATTCAGACATGAGATTCATCTTTCTAAGAAGATGAGTCCACAAACAGAAGATGAGAAGGTTAGAATGTCTAACCAACCTTATGCTTCGTGTTTGGGTAGCATAATGTATGCCATGTTATGTACTAGGCCTGATATCAGTTTTGCTGTTAGCGTAACTAGTAGATATCAGTCCAATCCAAGAAATGACCATTGGATGGCCATTAAATATATCCTGAAGTATCTTAAAGGTACTAAGGATAAGTTGATAATTTATGGAGGAAGTGAACTGCAAGTTAATGGGTATACGAATTCCGACTTCCAATCGGATCCCGATGATAGAAAGTCTACATCCGGATTCGTCTTTACCCTTAATGGAGGTACAGTTTGCTGGAAGAGTTCCAAATATGGATCTACAGCAGATTCCACCACTGAGGCAGAATACATTGCAGCTTCTGAAGATGTAAAGGAAGTTGTTTGGATTAGGAACTTTATCACAGAATTGAGAGTTGTCCCAAGTATCGAGAATGCGATTCCGTTATACTGTGATAATACTGGAGCCATTGCGCAAGCAAATGAACCGATGGCACATCAGAAGTCAAAGCATGTGGAACGCAAGTACCACATCATTCGAGAGATTATGTAGCGAGGGGATATTATCGTGTGCAAGGTACCGAGTGAAGATAATGTAGCAGACCCGCTGACGAATTCCATACCTCCGATGTTGTTTGATAAACACGTGGAGTCGATGGGTATTAGATACAATCGATATTGGCACTAGAGCAAGTGAGAGTATTTGTTGGGGTGGTGCTCAGAGCGCCAATTCCCGTTTGTATTTCCTTAAAAATACTTATGTAAAAACCTTTTATTTTGAATAATACAAGCAGTTTCTATAAAAAAAAATAACTTCTTAATATGGTAAAGACGTAATATACCTTAGGATGACTAGTCATGATATTGTTGCAAAAGCGTCGCAACTGACATTGAGTTGTATCATGACGTTGTCATTCTCAGACAGTTTCTGGTCAAGGTTTACACTACTTTGTCAGTAAAGTAAACCCATTGAGACCGGTACATGTCGTATACTGGAATATATGATTCCAATGGTTTCTCAATGAACCATAAGTCTCGGAGACTAGTATAGACGTGTAGGTGTTTATAGCGGATAAACACTGAATGTCGCACCGAAGATTCTTAATAGATGGTACACCAACGTCAATAAGAATCTTCTCGGGTTGAGTCGCATTTGTGATTCTTAGACTTGAGATGCCACTGTAGGCACATGAGACATCCTTCACACTTAGATGGCAGTCATGTCACCAATCTATTTAGATCAGACCTCCGCCTGTTCGTTGGGTGTAGACAGATCCTCAGTGTGTCATGTGTGTGTCGAGATAGGATCCGTCAGTTCTGTGTACAGAGCATATGTAGTCCATATATGATTAGAAATCAGATAAAAACCATGGGCCCGTGATACATTTTAGAAGTCAGTTCTAAATGTTCTTTTTGAGATTGCTAATAGAGACGTCGACGGGATAGTCCCTATAGAGATTTGACATTTACATCTATATCTCTGGGATATATCCGGATACCTGTGACGGAAGAATTATACATATGGCATGACCTCGACCTGTATGATTCAGCGAGATTATCCGTGATCGTCATAATTTATGGGTAAATTATGGACACGAAATTGGATTTCTTGACGGATAAGCCTGAATCTATAGAGTCTCACTAATGAAATATACTCATAGAGCACTAGGGCAACATTTATAATACTGATTATTTATAAGTCGTTTAAATGTTAAACTCAAAATACATGTGAATGGACCCAATAGTCATTTCCTAATTTTGTGTATTTGCATTTAATATTAGATTTTATCAAATACACATTAATTAATTGTCAAATTGAGATATTTGACTAATATCATAAATATATATGTATTTTATATTTAATGTAAATATAATACATATATTTAATATATTTGTATTTAAATAATTATTTAATTATTTAATTGTTAAATGATTAAATTTAATAAAATATAAATATCTTAAAGTTGTGATGATTATGGAAATGCTTTTAGTTGCTTTATTTGACTTTAAGGAATTCATTAAATGGTTAATGATAAAGCTTACAAGTTGATATAGCAAATTTATGAAACAAAAAATAAATATCTAGATATTTTGACATATACCAAATTCGGCCAAGCTATAGGTTGGAGGTTAAATTGTTTTATTTTATTTTAGGGTTTCATAAGTTTCAAATACAAAAAATAAACATAAAAGAAGTTGAGAGAAAATGGCAAGAAGGCTAAAGAAGAAAGGCTTGAAAAATCTTGTTTTTGTAAGTTTTTCTTTTAAACCTTCAACATGGAAATTGTTTCTAACAAGCTTAGCATCATTTTGTGTTGCTTTGATGTTCTTTCTACTCTTATAGTTTGTGATTATTTGTTTGAGAATTTGGATGAAAGATTGATGCATGTAAATGAGCTTAAACTTGTTTTAAAAGCTTACTTTTGATTCTTTAAAAATCAAAGTTGCCATTCTAGAGTTAGTAAGCCACTCCTTGGTGACCTAGAATTGTTCTAGAGTTATTTTAAAGTGGTGAGGCTTGTTTGGTGAAGTATTGAATGGATTAAGTGTTGGATTTTAAGATTTGGTGAAATTGGACAATTTGTTAAAATTGAAAAATTAGGGTTCATAACCTTCTACAAATTTGTGGCTTTTCATATATGTGATGTATTATGGTATGAATATGATGCATGTAAAATTTTAGGTTAATTGGATTTGATCTTGGCATGTTTTGAACAAAAGGGACCAAATTGTAATTAATTGGAAATTTTGGGGTGCTCACGACAATTGCTCAAAAATTGGGGATTTGTGTGAAATCTGATTTTGATGCATTAGATGTGTTGAAAAATATTTTAGAAATGATTTAGAATCATCCAAAATTGTATTTGACAACTTTTGGACTAAAATAATCAATTTACAAAGTTTTGGGGTAATTCGGTAATTACCAAGAAATTTGATCTCTTGTGTAATTTTTCAGAATTTGATTTTTGGATATTTAAATAAATAAATTTATTTAATTAATCCGAGAAAAAATTTTGAAATCGGAAAATTTTGATTTTCCACTATTCCGCTGCGTTACCGGATTTCCGCCATAAAACCCCTACAAGATTCTAATGGTTTCTCAATGAACCATGAGTCTCGGGAGACTCGTATATACACGTAGGTGTTTATATCGGATAAACACTGAATGACTCACTGAAGATTCTTAATAGATGGTACACCAACGCCAATAAGAATCTTCTTGGGTTGAGTGAGCATAGTGATCCTTCAAGTTGAGATACTACTGTGGATGTATGAGGTATCCTCCACACTTTGATGGCAGTTACATCTCCTATCTATTTAGATCAGACCTCCGCCTATTTGTTGGGTGTGGACTGATCCTCAGGATATCTTGTGCATATCAAGATAGAATTCGTCAGTTCTGTGTACAGAGCATATGTATCCATTTTGGAATTAGAAATATGTTAAATCCATGGGCCCGTGGTACACTGTAGAAATCAGTTCTAAGTGTTATTTAAGAGATGACTAATAGAATCATCGGCATGATTATACATAAAGAGATTTGACGTTTATATCTATATCTCTGAGATAATCCGGATACATGTGACGGAAGGATTATACATATGCATTGACCTCGACCTGTATGGTTCAGAGATTTTATCCGTGTTCGTCATAATTTACGGGTGGGTAAATTATGGACACGAAATTGGATTTCATGACGGATATGCCTGAACCTAGAGAGTCTCATTAATGAAATATACTCGTAGAACACTAGAGTAATAAATAATACTGATTATTTATAAGTCTTTTAACGGTTAAACGATAAGACATGCGTTTGAGATCTTTCGGCCATTTATTAAATGTCGAATTATGATATTTGACATTTATTATTAGTATATGTATTTTGATTATTTAATGTAAATATAATACATATATTTGAGATATTTATATTTAATTATTTGATTATTCAAATGTTGAATAATTAAATTAATTATAATTAATATCTAGTTTACTTTAATAAGTAAGCTAAATGGCTTTTTTTAATTGGTTTTAATGGCCAATTTTGATTGGTTTAAATGGAATGATTTTATTGGTTTATTTGTGATAAACATTAAAGTGTTTAATGTTTTATTACCACAAATTTTTATTAAATCATTTTCCATTCTATGGAAACAAAAATTAAAACACTTGGCTAGTATTTTTTCTTCATTTTTTCGGTCATGATAGAAAATATATAAGCGTTGGTTTTTCTTTTTTGTTTGATAATCTTAGAACCCTAAAATAAAATACAAAGATAGAAAGAGAGGAAAAAGAAAAAGAAGGAAGAAAAAACTTGACTTCTTGGAAATTTGGTACGTCTTTTCTCACTTTCTTCTTTATGAAAATTGTTTCTAAGATCTTAGGCTTCAATATGTGTAGCTTAATTTTTCCTCTACTTTATTTTGGATGTATTTTGATGATTGAGAGTTTGACTAAAAGATGGAAGCATGTATATTAATTAAGAATGCTTGAAACTGTTTCTTAAGCTTTCTTTTTGTCATTTGATGGTTAGTTGTCATTCTAGAGTTACTTAACCACTCATAAATGACCTATAATTATTCTTGAGTTGTTTCATGATGGTGGGACTTGTTTGGTGTTGTGGGAATTGAATTAAAGTGTTGGATTTAGTTAATTTGTCAATTTATTGAAATTAGAGAATTAAGGTTCATAACCCACTCCAAATTTGAGGATTTTCATATATGTGATGTACTTTTATGTATATATGATGTATATAAAATTTGGGAATTTTTGGATTTGATCTTGACATGTTTTGAACAAAAAAGACCAAATTAAAAATTTTTGAAAATATGGGGACCATTCGGCAATTTCTGGAAAATCAGTTTCTTTGAGTTGTAAATTTTATTTTCATGTATTAGACATATATAAATCATTTTGTGATTGATTTGGAATCAATTAGAATTATATTTGACAAAAATACAAAGTTCGGGGCTAAACGGTAATTACTGAAAAATCTGATTTTTGGGTAAAATTTTCAGTTTTTAAGTATTGAGTAATTAAAATAAATTAGTTTATTTTAATTACCCAAGAAAAATTATTGAAATCGGAAAATTTTGATTTTCCGCGTTCCGCTGCGTTTACCCGAATTGCCACCCAAAACCCCAACAGCTAAGCCACTCATTGGTGACCTAACTTTGTTCTTGAGTTGTTTCATGGTAGTGAGATTTGTTTGGTGTAGTATAGATTGAATTAAAGTATTGGATTTATTAATTGGTGAAATTTGATCATTTGGATAATTTGTAAAATTAGGGTTCATAACCCTTTCCAAATTTAGGGATTTTCATATATGTGATGTAATTTGATGTATATATGATGTATGTTAAATTTGAGAATTATTGGATTTGATCTTGACATATTTTGAACAAAAAATGACCAAATTGTAAATCCTGGAAAATCTGGGGACTGTTCGGCAATTTCAAAATTTTGGAATTTTTTTGTTACAAATTGTATTTTGATGTGTTGGACATGTATAAATCATTTCGGGATTGATTTGGAATCACTTAAATATGTATATGATAATTTAAGGACCAAAATGAATAAAATGCAAACTTTGGGGTCAATTCGGCAATTACAAGAAATTAATCTCTTGGATTAAAATTTCAGATTTTAAGTATTGGTTAATTAAATAAATAAGTTTATTTAATTGATCCAAGAAAAAATTTTAAAATCGAAAAATTCTGATTTCCGCGTTCCGCTGCGCTAACCCGGTAATTCCCTATAAAACCCCAACAAAATGGTATCAGAGCGAGTCTGATTCTAGACACCCGATATGATTATGCCTTTAAAATTCAATGTTTAATTTAGTCTTTACTTTATGCATGCATGTGTTATTTAATTTGATTAAATAAAATAAAAGCATCTTTTGCGGAAAAATCCCTATTTAAAATAAGGTTTTTATTTAATATGTATTCGATGCATATTACTTGGTCCGTCTTGTCAATACCGCTTATCGATAAATATTCTGCGACTATATCCGAGAATGTGCCAAAGCTGTGAGGATATGGCCGGTAGAAATTTATCTTACCTGATATATTTGATATTAGGTGAATTCAAGCGAAAACGGAATCCTGAACGTGCCAAAGCTGTCGGAGTTACGCAAGTATCTTGAATTTATCATTGACAATTTGAACCTTGGTACGCCTCCTTGTGAATGTGCTAAATCTGTCACAACGAGAAACGATCAGGACCGAAAACCCAGGAGTCACTAGTGAGTGATCGACAATGAGTTGTCTACCTAATGAATATACGTAGGCGAGAACGTACCAAAGCTGTGAGCTGGAATATATTCATGGGGTCCACCTTTCACTATTATATTATGATTTGATTATCACATGTTTTGTATTCTATTTGAGGATTACAATTTTTGCATGAAATAGTGAGAAAGACTTTTTTAGATTAAAAAACCATGACATGTTTAATGCTTATGATATAATATGAAATTGTTTATCTGCTAATCGTTGATTCACTGTCTATTTGATAGATTTGCGATGGCGGCACCTTCGACCAATCCTTTTGCTCGTATGCTTGATACAAATAAGCTTAAAGGTGCTGAGAACTTTACTGATTGGGATATGGATTTTAGGATTGTCCTCGGATCTGAAAAGCTGGGATACATTTTGGAAGGTCCATTACCATTTGCTATATCTCCAGATTCATCGCCTAAAGAGATGGAGACTTTCCGTAAATGGAAAGATGATGATTTAAGAGTTAAATCATTCATTCTCAGTTCTCTTTCTTCTGAACTGAAGAGGCAATACTTTGAGATGCACGATGCATATAACATGATGACACAACTTCGTGAATCGTTCATGAACCAGGAACATGTCGTGGTTCATAGAGTTACAATGGAACTGTTCCATTCTAAACTTGATGAGAGGCAGGCTGTGATCTCGCATGTGCTTCATTTGATCAAGCAATTGAGGCGCAGTGACTTCCCTCTCAATGATACTCTAGGACGGAGTGTCATACTTGGTTCGCTCTCGGCTTCATATCGCCAGTTTGTTATGTACTTCAACATGAATGAGATTCACTGCTCTTACTGTGAGTTGCATAAGATGCTTCTCACAGCAGAGGAAGATTTAAGGAAGGGAGTTCCGACTCTTCTTTCGAAACCTACTTCACTTTCCGCTTCTTCCCAATCCAAGTCGAAGGGGAAGAAGACAAAAGGAAAGAAGAAGAAAGATTTCAATGTTCCTCCGCAAGCTAAGGTAACGAAGCCCAAAAAGCTTCTGAAGATAAATGCCATCACTGTCAGAAGGTCGAGCACTGGATGAGGAACTTTCCATACTACCTTGCCCAGATCAGGAAGGAAAGATCATCGACATCAGGTACTTTTATTTTTCCTATTATTGATATCTCATTGGCTTGTAAAGCTATGAAATTATAGACACTTGCATTTTTACATGAAAGCCTAATGATGAGCCTCGTATGGAGGCACTACCCGATAAGTTACGGAAGTCGCGGGAAACGGACGTCGGAAGGAAAAAATTTAAAAATAAATACATCAATAAATTTAACTCGCTAATTGGCCTCGGGTTCGCCCGATTAATCTATGTTTTAAAATATTAAGCCTCGGCCCAAAACCCATGCACTCATCCAAAGCCCATTTCTCCCAAGCCCAATCCAAAAATAATTAAAACATTTAAAACACATGTCACAAATTAAATTAAATCTAATCAAATCCAATTAAATTAAATCAAATCCAATTAAAATAAAAACAAATATCATTCCTAAATTAAATAAATCCCTCTCCTAAACTAAATAAATCATCTTCCAAATTAAACATATTCCCCACCAATTACAGAATATCATTTCCTTATAACAACTAATTAATATATATCCCCCATTATTGCATAATCTTTGTTTCCCTCCCATGCAAGGAAAACCCTAGCCCACTCTTATAAAAAGGAACATAAACCAAACCCTTCCACCCTACCTCATTCACGGCAATAAAAAAAAAACACCCTAACCACTCACGTCTCTCTTCTCTCCTCTTCCTGATTCACCAAGCCAAACTAGCCAACAAATAACCGACCAAAAGAAACCCTTTAACAAAAAAAACCCTAAGCCGAGAGCAACTCATCAAACTGACCTGCATGAACCACTAAACAAAAGCTCATCCTCATGCCACTTAACCCTAGAGAGCACACAGCCATTCACGAAACAGCCCTCTGATCTCTCTTTATCCCTTCATCACTAACGAACACACACACAAAATAAGCCATTAAGAAACGCACTCTCTCCTCTCTCCCGGCGGAAGCAACAAATAAACCAGAGAAATCCATCTTCACGCACGCTCTCTCTCTAAACCACACAGCTTCCCCTTCTCACTCCTTAAGGATACACGGTAGACACAAAAACACAATAAAAACCTAAACACCTTCACCTCTCTGACATCTCTCAACTCTCGGCCAAACCGAAAACAACAAAAGACAACAAACCCTAGTTTCACAGCGTCACATTCTCTCTCACATGCAACAGCCCTCACGCACCAAATAAACAAAAGCCCTCACGCACCTCATCTCTCTCAGCCACATGCGCTCACCACAAACCAGTCCTTACTGACCATCAACTTCATGCAGCCGAACACGTGAAGCAATAGATTCCCTTAACCAACAAAACTGCAACCTTAAACAGCCTCAAATCACCGCAAACTTTACCCTAAAACACTCCAAAATCACTGAAAATTAGACCCTTAAACAGCCTCAAATCATCGCAAACTGCACCCTTAAACAACCCCTTAATCACAGAAAACTGCACCGTTAAACAACCCCTAATCTCCAAAAACTGCACCCTAAAACAGTCCATTAATCACCGAAAACATTAACCAAAAATAGCGACCAAAAACACAGCAGCAAAACAGAGAAAACAGCAGCCCAAAATAGCGAAACAACGAAGGAAAATATTGAACCAGCGAACCGGAAAAGTTGCGGAGCATTAACCCTTCCGACGACAACGTAATGCACTTCCAAGAAGCGACTTAAAAGGTAAGACCTGAGGGCACCCTTTGTTATATTTTATTTTGTCGTCCTAGAAACGGCATGCTTGGTTGGACGTGAAATACGTCCAACCGGGCATGCGAAGTCCTACATTGAAAACGGCGAAATTCTTTGGTCACATATTTATTATTTCCGCATTTATCTATTTGATATGTTCATGAGATTGCGTGCTCGCTTTTATTTCGTTTACTCCTATGTGTACAAACTTAGATATTGGTTAATCTTGCATGTGTATGTTGCGTAAGACTTGGTTATATTATTGCATAAATCCGTTCATTACAATTGACATAAGTAAGGGATCATTCCGAACCCAACGGTTTACATAAGTAAGGGACCATTTCGTTTACTCTATAAATAGGATTCATTTTTCATTATTTCAACACACAAATTTCTCAACTCTCTCAATTCCTATAATTCTCTTATTCTCAATCTAAATTAGTTATTATCATTCTCAATTTTCTTATTCTTCTTACTTATTTCTTTAAAAAAAATGGCAAGCTCATCTGAGAACATAATGTCAAATATGTCAACCCAAGAGAGCGGCCCTAGTGTCGGTGCACAATCACGGAGAAGAGAAGTTAAGGCTCGTTCCTCGGATGTTTTCAAAATTCATTTTCATTTAGACCGCCAAGACGATGATACTTCAAGAGCAATTTGCAACCATTGTGGGGTTTCCTACAAATTTTCTGATGGATACGACTATATGATCAAACACCTGGAAAGACATCATGCGGTTGAACTTGGAATTGATACGACGCAAACTCAAATGGCTAGGTACGCATCATCTAGTAGAGGTACGAGTTCTGTAGATTTATTTAAATATTCTGATGTAAAAAATAGAGAAGAATTTACGAAATTAACTTGTATGGCACATCTTTCTTTAAGCTTTGGTGAAAAACTTCATTTTACTAATTACGTGCATAATGCTTTAAATCCTGCTGCATGTAGAATGACTCGAAACACAACAAAACGTCATATTTTTAAATTATACAAAGATGGTAAAATTATTTTAAATGAAATATTTAAAGAGATTAAAGGTCGTATTTCTATATGTTCTGATATTTGGAGTGACCATTGGCAAACACACTCATACATGGGTGTGACTTGTCATTGGATTGATGCATCATTTACGATGTAAAATGACTTATTGCATTTAGTGTTTTTGATGACCAACATACTGCACAAAATATTTATAGAACGATGAAGGTAATTTTGATGAATATGGTTTAGTAGATAAAATTTTGACAATTATATTTGATAATGCATCTGCAAATACTGCATCCATTAATGATTTAAAGGAAATATGTCAACCAAATTTAGGGGGTCGGTTTTTTCATATTCGTTGCACATGTCATGTCCTTAACTTATGTGTTCAAGATGGTCTGAAATTATTATTACCTTTCATTGATCCTATTAAGACGGCACTAAATTGTATTTGGTCATATTCTCAAGTTAGGAGAGAATGGGCCAAGTTTTGTAAAATAAATGGTATTAAACCGATTAAATTTTCAAGAGATGTTCCAACACGTTGGAATTCAACTTATTTTCTTTTATGTCAAGCATTACAATACAAAGATGCATTATGTAGTTTTTTCTCTCAACATGTTCAAAATATCACACTTTTTCCTAGTAAATGGGATATTTGTGAATTTTTTTTAGATATTTTAAAAGTTTTTAATGATGCTACTTTAATTTTTAGTGGTGTTTATTATCCTATAGTACATTTATTTCTTCTTGAAAGTTTGAATATTGTTGGTACTCTAGATGAACATGTTGAAAGTAACGATCCTAATGATTTTATTTTGTTCAAAGCCATTACTGCTATGAAGGTAAAATGGTTGAATTATTTTAGAGAAATTCCTTTACTTTATCTTATTGTTGTTGTTTTTTTTTATCATAGATTTAAATTAGAAGGTTTGAATAGTGCTTTACAATCTTACTATGGTTATTTAGGAATATTAAATGAAATTGATATTACAAGAATAATAGTGAGATTAAGAAATGATTTAATTGAGTTATTTAATGATTATATTGTAAGATATAACTTAGGAACATTAGGTGAATCTAGTAGTAGCAAACCGGTAATTCAAACAAGACTTAGCGCATGGGATCGTTGGTTACTGCAATGGAATAAAAAAGCTAGGGATACGACAACTAATAACCCCGAATTAGATAATTATTTATCTACAAATTTCAAGTTTCCTACTGAAAGTTTAGTTAGTAAAAATTTTAAAATCCTTGAATGGTGGAACCGACATCAAAATATATATATATATATCATGTTTTATCAATTATTGCTAAAGAGATATTGGCAGCACATATTTCTACCGTTGCGGTTGAGCAAGACTTCAGTTTGAGAGGCAATATATTGGAAGCTAGACGATCTTCATTACATCCAAGCACACTAGAAGCAACATCTTGTGTGGATGATTGGACTCGAGATGATCTGAGACAACAAGAAGATGCCCCCGATGATTTCGAAGACTTGTTCGATAATGCATCTGCAACAACAAGTGCAAGTGGAATCGGAGCTGAAGGATCAACTGATAATGATGATTGATAATTACAAAATTGTAAATTTACAAATGGGAAATATCTTAAAATTGTAATGGAACTATGTGAGCTTTGATTCCTCTCACCCCTGGAGGATACATATGCAACTTAAATTTTTTAAAATTTAAGTTCAAGCTCTTCAATTTAATAATTTTATTTATTTATTAAATTAATGTAATTTATTTTAATTTATTTTCGAAATTAAAAAAAAAAAGAGGTTCGAACCGAACCGGTCAGTTCCGGTTCGGTTCAAGGTTCCGGTTCCACTTAAGTGTGGAACCGGAAACCGGCCGGTTTGGTTCGGTTCCAAACCGGGATTGAACCGCCGGCCTCGTCTACCCGGTGGGAGACTTTTGTTGTATGACTGCTTTTTTATGTCATGATGTGTGGCGAATATTATGTCGCTTTTTGTATTAGATACTGAAGGATATAATGTAAATATTAAGAATCGTTCTTTGTATTTAAATGATAGAATAATAATCAGATCCTTTGTTATCTAAATAAGCATGGTCATTACATATTGCGTACCTCACAATATATCTTTAATACTGGAATTAATAAATGTAAACAATCTGATATAGATATACTGAACTATGACATATGAGGTTGAGTTATATAGACGTGAAACGCCTAACTCAGTTGGTTAAAAATGGTTTGATACATGATCTCACCATTGAACCTTATCCAACTTGCGAATCTTGCATTCGGGGTAAAATGACCAAAGTCTCATTTTCGGGTGTTGGACACTAAGCTACTGACTTATTGGAACTCGTACATTCTGATGTATGTGGTCCTATGAGTCAGACTACACATAATAGTTTTTCGTACTTCATCACCTTTACCGATGATCTGTCACGGTACGGTTATGTTTATTTGATGAAACACAAATCAGAAACCTTTGAAAAGTTCAAAGAATTCTGAAACGAATTTGAAAAACAGACTGGTCAATATATTAAATGTCTTCGATCTGATCGAGGTGGTGAATATATGAGTGGAGAGTTCACTGATTATTTAAAGGAGAATGGGATTCTCGCTCAATATACTCCTCCGGGCACTCCGCAGCATAATGAAGGGTCAGAGAGGAGAAATCAGACATTATTGGATATGGTCTGATTGATGTTGAGTTATACAGATTTGCCCTATTACTTATGGGGTTATTCTCTTTTAATTGCAGCATATCTTTTGAATGTGATTCATTCCAAAGTTGTTCCTATGACTCCGTATGGGATATGGACCGGTAGGAAACCGAATCTTAGTTATGTTAAGATTTGAGGTTATCTTGCATACTTCAGGATGGCTCAACAGAATAAGCTTTTGACTCGGGGGTAGAAGTTTAGGTTTATTGGATATCCTTCAAATATGAAAGGATATTTGTTCTATGATACCGAGCATCGAAATGTGTTCGTAGATCGCTTCGTAAAATTTATAGAGATTGAATTTGTCTGAAGGCGATGATTATAGACAGGTTAAACTTGATGAAGTACAACCTAATACCAATGAACCAACAGAGGAACCTAAAGTTCAAGAAGATGAAGAATCTTCAACACACACACTCTGTAGGGCACAAATGGTATCTAGACCTCCTGAACGCTTGTATTTGATACAAGAAAATAGTCTCGATGTTCTCTTAGTGGAAGAGACTGACCATTTACTTATAGAGAATCGATGCTGGACATCGACTCCGTGAAGTGGCAAGACACCATGAAATCCGAGATAAACTCAATCCATGAGAATCAAGTTTGGAACTTGGTTCCGATTCTTGAAGGAATTGTTCCTATCGGTTGTAAATGGATTTACAAAAGGAAATGTGGGCCCGATAGAAAGTTTGAAACCATTTAAGGCCAGACTAGTAGCTAAAAGTTACTCGCAGCGACTTGATGTTGACTACGATGGAACTTTTTCGCCAGTTGCAATGCTAAAGTCTATAAGGATTTTATTGTCTATTGCCGCTTACCATTATTATGAGATTTGGCAAATGGATGTCAAAACTACTTTTCTAAATGGGTTTCTTGATGAATAAATCTATATGGAACAGCCGGAGGATTTTTTTATCCAACGAGAACTCGAGCATGGTATACAGGCTGAAGAAGTCCATTTATGGACTTAAACAGGCTTCACGAAGTTAGAATCTTCGATTTGACGAGATAATCAAATTATCTGGTTTTCTCAAGAATTCGGAAGAATCTTGTGTGTATAAGAAGGCCACTGGGAGTATGATTGTATTTTTAATTCTCTATGTTGACGATATCTTTATCATTGGGAATGATATCGGGATGATACAAGGCGTCAAAGCTTACCTATGTAAGAATTTCTCTATGAAAGACCTGGGTGAAGCTTCTTATGTATTAGGCATAAAACTCTATAGAGATAGAGAAAAGAAGCTTATTGGGTTATTCCAATCAACGTACATAGATAAGATCTTGGAACGATATAATTTTGATAAATGTAAGACAGTAAACATACCGTTCAGACATGGCTTACATCTTTCAAAGAAGACGTGTCCACAAATAGAAAATGAGAAGATTAGAATGTCTAATCAGCCGTATGCTTCGTGTTTGGGCAGCATCAAGTATGTTATGTTATGTACTAAGCCTGATATCAGCTTCGCAGTTAGTGTGACAAACAAGTATCAGTCCAATCCAGGAAATGACCATTGGATGACCATTAAACATATCCTCAAGTATCTTAAAGGTACTAAGGATAAGTTTATGATATATGGAGGAAACAAGCTACAAGTTAATGGGTATAAGGATTCTGATTTCCAATCGGATCCTGATGATAGTAAGTCTACATCAGGATTCGTGTTTATCCTTAACGGAGGTGCAGTTTGTTGGAAGAGTTCCAAACATGGGTCGACAGCTAATTCCACCACAGAGGTGGAATATATTGCAGCTTCTGAAGCTGTAAATGAAGCTGTATAGTTTAGGAACTTTATCACAGAATTGGAAATGGTCCCAAGTATCGAGAATCTAATTCTGTTATACTGTGATAATACAGGAGCCATTACGCAAGTAAAAGAACCAAGGGCGCATCAGAAGTCGAAGCATGTGGAACTAAAATACCACATCATTCGAGTGATTATGTCGTGAGGGGACATTGTTGTGTGCAAGATACCAAATGAAGATAATGTAGCAGACCCGCTTACCAATGTCATGCCTCCGAAGTTATTTGATAAACATGTAGAGTCGATGGGTATTAGATACAATCGATATTGGCACTAGAGTAAATGAGAGATTTTGTTAGGGCTTGTCCTCTAAGCGCCAATTTTATTATGTATTTCCCTGTAAATACTAATGTAACATTTTATTATGAATAAAATAAACAGTTTCTATTATATAACATCCTCTTTTATATGGTAAAGACGTAACAGACCTTAGAATGATTAGTTATGATATTGTTGCAAAAGCGTCGCAACTGACATTGAGTTGTATCATGACGTTGTCATTCTTAGAAAGTTCCTGGTCAATGTTTACACTACTTGGTCAGTAAAGTAAACCCGTTGAGACTGATACATTTCGTATATTGGAATCTTGGATTCCAATGGTTTCTCAATGAACCATGAGTCTTGGAGACTCGTATAGACGTGTAGGTGTTTATAGCGGATAAACACTGAATGACTCACCAAAGATTCTTAATGGATGGTACACCAATGTCAATAAGAATCTTCTCGGGTTGAGTAAGCATATAGATTCGTTGTCTTGAGATACCACTTTGAATATATGGTTATCCTCCATACTTAGATGGCCGTCACGTCACCGATCTATTTAGATCAGACCTCCGCATGTTCGTTGGGTGTGGACTGATGCTCAGGATATCATGTGTGTATCAAGAAAGGATCCGTCAGTTCTGTGTACAGATCATAGGTATTCAATATGGAATTAGCAATCTGTTAAATCCATGGGCCCGTGGTACACTGTAGAAATTAGTTCTAAGTGTTATTTATGGATTGCTAATAGAAACGTCGATGTGATTATATCTATAGAGATTTGACGTTTATATCTATATCTATGGAATAATCCGGATACCTGTGACAGAGAGATTATACGTATGCAATGACCTCGACCTGTATGGTTCAGATAGTTTATCTTTGTTCGTCATAATTTACGGGTGGGTAGATTATCGACACGAAATTGGATTTCGTGGCGGATATGCCTGAACCTAGAGAGTCTCACTCGTGAAATATACTCGTAGAGCACTAGGGTAATTTTTATGAATAATACTGATTATTTATAAGTAATTTAACGGTTAAACGAAAAATACTTGCGAATGGACTTAATGGTCATTTTTTTAATTAATGTGTATTTGTATTTAATATTTGATTTTATTAAATACACATTAATAAAATGTCATTTTGTGATTTTTGATATATATGATTGATATATGTATTTTGATTATTTAATGTAAATATAATACATATATTTAAGATATTTGTATTTAATTATTTAATTATATAAATATTATATGATTAAATTAATTAAAGTAACAAATATCTTAAGTCATGATTTGCTTTATTAAAGTAAGCAAATGACATTTTATGATTGGTAACACTTGGTTAAATGCATTAAATGGTTTAATGATGAAATACCAAAAGTTTGTATTTCATTTTAATTTAATTAATTGAAACTAAAAATGAAAAAATATCATGATATTTTTTCTCATAATTTTCGGCCAAGTAGGAGTGTTTAACAAAAGTGTTTTGTTTTCATTTCATTTACATAACAACAAGTTACCAAAAAATAAAAAAAAGTGAGTTGAGAGCATAATTGAAGACAAGAAGAAAATCTTGAAAAATACTTGGATTTTGTAAGTTTTTCCTTAAACTTTTCAACTAGGAAATTGTTTCTATCATTCTTAGCTTCAACATATATTGCTAGGATGTTGTCTCTATTCTTTTAGTTTGTGATTTAATAGTTGTGAACTTGTTTGATAGATGCTGGCATGTATGATGGATAAAGAATGCATGAAATTAGTCCATTGGCACTCTTTTAGCCATTTGATGGTGATGTTGTCATTCTAGAATTGCGAAGCCGCTCATTGATGACCTAGAATAGTTCTTGAGTTGTTTCATGGCGGTGAGACTTGTTTGATGTAGTATAGATTGAATTAAAGTGTTAGATTCTATTAATTTGATGAAATTTGATCATTTGGATAATTTGTAAAATTATGGTTCATAACCCTTTCCAAATTTGGGATTAATTGGTTTTGATATTGACATGTTTTGAACAAAAAATGACCAAATTGTAAATCCTAAAAAATCTGGGGACTGTTCGGCAATTTCAAAATTTTTGAATTTTTTGTTACAATTGTATTTTGATGTGTTGGACATGTATAAATCATTTTGGGATTGATTTGGAATCACATAAATATGTATATGATAATTTAAGGACCAAAATGAATAAAATACAAACTTTGGGGTCAATTCGGTAATTATAAAAAAATTGATTTCTTGGGTTAAAATTTCAAATTTTAAGTATTGGTTAATTAAATAAATAAGTTTATTTAATTGATCCAAGAAAAATTTTTGAAATCAGAAAATTCTGATTTTCCGCGTTCCGCTGCGCTAACCCAGTAATTCCCTATAAAACCCCAACACCCAAGTACACCAAAATTTCCAAAACTCACAGAATTATGCACCATATGTGTATGAGTTTTATGGCGAAAATCCGGTAACGTAGCGGAATAGCGAAAAATCAAAATTTTCCGATTTCAAAATTTTTCTTGGATCAATTAAATAAACTTATTTATTTAATTATCCAATTATTAAATTCTGAAAAATTACACAAGAGATCAAATTTCTTGGTAATTATCGAATTGCCCACAACTTTGCAAATTGATCATTTTAGTCCAAAAATTGTCAAATACAATTTTGGATGACTCTAAATCATTTCTAAAATCGTTTTTAACAAGTCCAACTCATCAAAATTAGATTGCAATCAAATCCCCAAATTTTAGTCAATTGCCGAGAGCACCCCCCAATTTTTGGTTAATTATAATTTAGTCATTTTTTGTTCAAAACATGCCAGGATCAAATCCAATCAACCCAAAAATTTATATGCATCATATACACTCCATAATACATCACATATATGAAAAGCCCCAAATTTGGAAGGGCTTAAGAACCATAATTTTACAATTTCATCAAATTGACCAATATTACCAAATCTTTAAAATCCAACCCTTTAATTCATTCTTTACAACACCAAACAAGTCTCACCACTTTGAAATATCTCTTGAACAATTCTAGGTCACCAAGGAGTGGCTCAACAACTCTAGATGGCAACTTGATTATCAAATAATTAAAAGAGAGCCATTGAAACCATTTCAAGCTCACTTGTAACCATACATGCATTCATCTTTCATTTGAGTTCATAATCAATTAAAAAACAAACTATAAGTAAAGAGACAACATCAAAGCAACACAAGATGAAGCTAAGCATGTTAGAAATATTTTTCATGTTGAATGCTTTAAAGAAAAACTTACAAAACCAAGGATTTTCCAAGCTTTCTTCTTTAGCCTTCAAGCTTTCCTCTTAACTACTTTTGTGTTTGTTTTATGACTTATGAAATCCTTAAACCCTAAAAAGAAACAAAACAATTTATACTTCACAAAAATGGCCCTTGGCCGAATTTGAAGCAATGTAAAATATCTAGATATTTTAATTTTATTTCATTAAAGCTTTATCAACTTGTGTTTTAAATCATTACACCTTTAATGAATTAATCAACAAGTCAACAAAAGCGACTAAAAAACATTTCCAAAAATATCACAACTTATGATATTTATATTTTTAATTAATTTAATTATTTAACAATTAAATAATTAAATAATTATTTAAATATAAATATATTAAATATATGTATTATATTTACATTAAATATTCAAATACATATATATTTATGATATTAGTCAAATATCTCAATTTGACAATTAGTTAATGTGTATTTGATAAAATCTATCATTAAATGCATATACAAAAAAATTAGGAAATGACTATTAGGTCCATTCGCATGTATTTTTTGTTTAACCTTTAAACGACTTATAAATAATCAGTATTATTCATAAATGTTGCCCTAGTGCTCTACAAGTATATTTCATTAGTGAGACTCTCTAGATTCAGGCATATCCGTCACGAAATCCAATTTCGTGTCCATAATTTACCCACCCGTAAATTATGCAACCACAGATAAACTCGCTGAATCATACAGGTCGAGGTAATGGAAAATGTATAATTTCTCTGTCACATGTAGCCGGATATATCCCAGAGATATAGATGTAAACGTCAAATCTCTATAGGGACAATCACGTCGACGTCACTATTAGCAATCTCAAAAAGAACACTTAGAACTGATTTCTAAAGTGTACCACGGGCCCATGGTTTTTATCTGATTTCTAATCAAATATGGACTACCTATGCCCTGTACACAGAACTGACGGATCCTATCTCGACACACACAGGACACCCTGAGGATCTGTCCACACCCAACGAACAGGCGGAGGTCTGATCTAAATAGATCGGTGACGTGACTGCCATCTAAGTGTATAAGATGTCTCATGTGCCCACAGTGGTGTCTCAAGTCGAAGAATCACAAATGCTACTCAACCCGAGAAGATTCTTAATGACGTTGGTGTACCATCCATTAAGAATCTTCGGTCAGTCGTTCAGTGTTTATCCGCTATAAATACCTACACGTCTATACGAGTCCCCAAGACTCATGGTTCATTGAGAAACCATTGGAATCATATATTCCAGTATACGACATGTACCGGTCTCAACGGATTTACTTTACTAACCAAGTAGTGTAAACCTTGACTAGGAATTGTCTGAGAATGACAACGTCATGATACAACTCAATGTCAGTTGCGACGCTTTTGAAATAGTATCATGACTAATCATCTTAAGGTCTATTACGTCTTTACCATATTAAAAGATATATTATATTACATAAACTGCTTATTTTATTCATAATAAAACGTTTTACAATAGTATTTTCAAGGAAATACAACCTGGAATTGGCGCTCTGAGCATTAACCCCAATAAAATCTCTCATTTGCTATAGTGCCAATATCGATTGTATCTAATACCTATCGACTCCACATGTTTATCAAATAAATTCGGAGGTATGGCCTTCGTAAACAGGTCTGCTACATTATCTTCACTCGGTACCTTGCACACGACAATATCCCCTCCCGACATAATCTCTCGAATGATGTGGTACTTCCGTTCCACATTCTTCGACTTCTGATGCGCCCTCGGTTCCTTTGCTTGTGCAATGGCTCCAGTATTATCATAGTATAACGGAATTGCATTCTCGATACTTGGGACAACTCCCAATTCTGTGATAAAGTTCATAATCCATACAGCTTCCTTTGCAGCTTCAGAAGCTGCAATGTATTCCGCATCTGTGGTGGAATCTGCTATTGACCCCTGTTTGGAACTCTTCCAGCAAACTGCACCTCCGTCAAGGGTAAAGACGAATCCATATGTAGACTTTCTATCATCGGGATCTGATTGGAAGTTAGAATATGTATACTCGTTAACTTGCAGTTCACTTCCTCCATAAATGATCAACTTATCCTTAGTACCTTTAATATACTTCAGGATATTTTTAATGGCCACCCAACGGTCATTACATGGGTTGGACTGATATCTACTAGTTACGCTAACAACGAAACTGATATCAGGCCTAATACACAACATGGCATACATTATGCTACCCAAACACGAAGCATAAGGTTGGTTAGACATTATAACATTCTCATCTTCTGTTTTTGGACTCGTCTTCTTTTAAAGAACAATCTCATGTATGAATGGTATATTTGCTGTCTTACAGTTACCAAAATTGTACCGTTCCAAGATCTTATCTATGTACATTGATTGGGATAACCCAATCAGCTTCCTTTGTCTATCTCTATAGAGTTTTACCCCTAAAACATAGGAAGCTTCTCTCAGGTCCTTCATGGAGAAATTTTTACAGAGATATGCTTTGACGCCTTGTAACATCCCTATATCATTCCCAATGATTAGGATGTCCTCAACATAAAGGACTAAAAATACTACCATGCTCCCACTGGCCTTCTGATACACACATGATTCTTCCAAATTCTTGAGAAAACCAGACGATCTAATAATCTTGTCGAATCGAAGATTCCAACTTTGTGAAGCTTGTTTAAGTCCATAAATGGACTTCTTAAGCTTACATACCATGCCCGAGTTTTCGCTGGACGCAAAACCTTCCGGTTGTTCTATATAGATTTCTTCATCATGAAATCCATTTAGAAAAGCCGTTTTCACATCCATTTGCCAAATCTTGTAGTCATGATACGCAGCTATAGAAAGCAAAATCCTAATAGACTTAAGCATTGCTACTGGTGAAAAAGCTTCATCGTAGTCGACGCTAGGTCGCTGCATGTAACCTTTTACTACCAGTTGGGTCTTATAGGTTTCAACCTTTCCGTCAGGCCCGCGCTTCCTCTTGTAAACCCATTTACAACCAATAGGAACAATTCCTTTGGGAAGCATAACCAAGTCTCAAACTTGATTCTCATGCATTGAGTCTAACTCAGATTTCATGGCACTTTGCCATTTCATGGAGCCGATGTCCAACATCAATTCTCTATAGGTAAAATGATCAGTCTTTTCAACTAAGAGAACATCGAGACTCTTTTCTTGTATCAAATACAAGCGTTCAGGAGGTCTAGATACCCTTTGTGACCTACGGAGTGTGTGTGTTGAAGGTTCTTCGTCTACTTGAAATTCAGGTTCCTCTGTTGGTTCGTTGTTTTCAGGTTGGACTTCATCAAGTTAAACCTGTCTATGATTACCACCTTCTGACAAAAATTCTTCTTCTATAAATCTTGCGAAGCGAGCTACGAACATATTTCGATGCTCGATATCATAGAACAGATATCCCTTCGTGTTTGAAGGATATCCAACAAACCTAAACTTTTGCCCTCGAGACGTAAGATTTGGTCTCCTACCGGTCCATATCTCATACGGAGTCGTAGGAACAACTTTTAAAGGAATCTTATTCAAAAGATGTGCATCTGTTAAAAGAGAGTAGCCCATAAGTAATAGGGAAAATCTGTGAAACTCAACATCGATCGGACCATATCCAATAAAGTCTGATTTCTCATCTCAAACACTCCATTGTACTGTGGAGTACCTGGAGGAGTATATTGAGCGATAATCACATTCTCCTTCATATAATCCATGAACTCACTGCTCATATATTCGCCGCCTCGATCGGATCGAAGACATTTAATATATTGACCAGTCTGTTTTTCTACTTCAATTCGGAACTCTTTCAACTTTTCAAAGGTTTCCGATTTATGTCGCATCAGATAGACATAATCATACTGTGACAGATCATCGGTAAAGGTAATGAAGTATAAATTTTTGGGTTTTCTAAGCTTCCCAAGATCATGTCAAGCAATGAAAATTAAGTGCGAATACATTCAAGGAATTTCGGAATACTCACAATGATCGGTTGAATCGATGCGGTGAAGAATAATAATGATTCATTTTCTACCCACTGCATGCTCGGCAGTTCACTGGTTTCACTCTCCAAGATTCGGCCATGGATCATCTTCATTAAGCTCCAAGCTTTGTGTTGAACTTCCATGCTAATGGGTGGACTTCCCTATCACCTTCGCATGACTCTCGGAGTGCTAGCTCTTGATGATTTTGCCACAAAATCACCACACTTTTGCTTCCCTTCTCTCTCGGCAGTAAGCCAAAACCAGAAGAAGTTTTTCAGCTCCTTGGGCGTGTGAGAAAAAGAAGAAAGAGAGGAGAGAGAGTTGTTTTAGTTGTTGGCTAAAATGTGTATCAAATACACTTTTAATTAATTTTCCAAAATCAATTAATTGATTTCAAAAATCAAAATCAAAAATTGTAAAAGGCATTTCCAAAAGTCAAATACAATTTTTGGAGCCAAAAGCATTTAATGCTTTCCAACCACTTCCATCAATCCTTCAATCTTTCAAATCAAGTGACAAGTTATCACATCACTCAAAGTGACTAATGATTTGACGCTTGATGCGACTAGTGATTTGACGCTTGATTTGACTTGCGTGCCACACTCGAATTCGAAATGCGAATGCGCTCACAAACAATCCCGGGCTCGGGTTCGCTAATTCCAAATTAACGAATTTTTCGTTGCAACGTAATTAAATGATTATGCCTAGCAAAATCACTATTCACGTCGCTAACGAATTAATTCTAAATTAACTCGTTCGCCCGAATTAAAATCTAATTTTTCCGCGTCGAAATCCAATTTCAATTAATATATCGAATATATTAATTTATTGATTAATTCAAATTAATCGTTCTCTCTCTTTAAATGATATTTTATCCCAGATAAAATATCTCCGCAATTAATCCCAGATTAATTTTCTCTCTCTTCTAATTAATCCCATATTAATTAAAGTGCGAGTCATACGTCATCGGTGAATCTTCGGGAAGCAACCCATGAGATCCCCGGATATGTTGGCAGTAAATTCGGTCGTCGGACTATCCGAACACGTAAGTACCTAGTACTACGTTTGTACCGATTTACAAAACAAGGTTGACTTCTAGCAAAGCGTCATGCCTACCAAATTCTCCAGAAATATCCTTATAGGAATATAAGGATCTATATCAGGCGTAGTATAAGTAGTATTACATATGTCGATCCAGTATTGGATGATCACGTGCTAGGCCTGGCGCTGGAATTGTGTCTGCCCCGTACGAAGCACATGTCGGATCTCTGGTGACTAGTCTCTATAATCGGATATACATGACCTTGTCATAATATCCCGATAGCTGCAGCATATAAGAGAACCAGTACCGTATCCTACGTGACCATCATCTCCATATGACTGGAGTGATACTTCCGTCTTGACATCACACCCAACACACTACGATTCTCAATATACCCAGCAGAGGCGTACACATAACATGTTAAAGCCCTAGACGACCAAAACCAAAGTATATTGATTGTCGCAAGTATTAGCGGTGCAAGTCTCAGGTTAAGACCAAATACACCTACCCTGATTTCGGACTTCCATAGACACATAGTCATACTACCAATGGAATTCCGATGGGTCTATCCAGAGCGAAGCTATTTCCCGTACCATCGGTAAAACACAACCTCCTATTACACTTGCATGAGTATCCTATACCCAAATATATGAGAACTATGATGTGGTGCCCTCACAACGCGCACAAGTGTAATACTAGTCTTTTACGCATTTATCGATGTCCAATCTCGATAATACTCTGACTAGGGATATTTAATGATTTATCCTTCATGGACTGATACTGTCTCATATCATTCTCAATCCAGGAACAAATCATAAGGACCTCCTATCATTTATACATCTTGGTGATCTAATCACAAATGATAAGAGAGCAATCTCATTTGTCACATAGTTAATTTGTACAACAACACCATGATCTGTACAAATAGTGACGCTATGGGTCATAATTGTCCAACAATCTCCCACTTGGCCTATAGCCAGTCACTCGAGTGTCTTACACCCGAACTATGTACGGTTGGCTCAAATTGCTGAGAAAGGCTTTCGTCAGCGGATTTGCATGATTATCATCTGATGCGATTTATTCGATCATCGCATTGCCACGATGTATGATCCGAACGAATAAGATGAATATCGAAGTATATATCTGGATCGTTGATGAGACCATTAATTCTTTAGGCTGTGTAGCCTAGCTCAGCTGCTAAAAGAACTATATCTAATCTAATTATTATATTTATTATCGACTCAAATGGCTTCTATTGCTGCCTCAGCTGCAGCAATAACCCGCATTTGTTGTTTATTCGGTAACAATATCTTGCTTGGAAGATTTCCAGCTCACTGTACCGTTATTCAAACTGTATAGTACCGTTTGCGACTTGTAGTCATTTTATCGGTTTAGGAAACTTGCAGTAGTGATTCTAGTCACTTCAAGTTCTCATTCTTCATAGTATAAGACATCATCCTTAGTTCTCTAAGATACTAAAGGATGTTCTTAACTTCAATCCAGTGATTATCACTTGGATTGGCCTGATTGTGAATCCATATGCTCAAAGCGTATGAGACACCAGGTCACGTACATTTTTCAATGTACTATTTCTCGGAGAGTTTTTATGAAAGCCAAGCTTTCACCAATTGTTATTATGGGAATATCATTTCCAAGAAATGACATATTATCATTATTTATAGGACATTTATTGTCAGTGCTCTCCCACTAACCTCCTTATATACATAAGAATCATTTTCATTTTGAATTAAATCATAAACTATTATGATTACATCAAAACGATAATTCCAAGAATCTAATGCTTGCTTCAATCCAAACATGGATCGAATAACCTGCAAACCTTGTTTGCTAGTTTTGGGTACGACAAAACCGACAGGATGTTATAAACATCCTCCAAAAGGTTTCCTTTTCAGGAAAGCGATTTTGCCATTCAGCTGACATATTTCATAAATGAAACATGCAGCATTAGCAAGCATTATCCAAATGGATTTACCATGGCAACAGGTGACCGGCGTAAACACACACGTATAACGCAAGCGCACGTATCGTTCAAGTAGTATAAAAATATCGATCCCACGAGGACTTAATTCCTACTGTTGTTATTAATTGTTGATACTATTTATTTACAAATATCTAATTATAGGGAGAAGGGAATTGATTGCTTGAAATGATTTGATTTGTAGATTTACTAAATAAATAAAAAGACAAAAGATAAAAGAAAATACTAAGGAAAATAAAAAGACTTAAAGATCTAGGGTTGTGAATCTTTCTAATATCAATTAAAAGATGAAGTAGTTAAATCATAGTTGGGTAAATTATTGAATTATTAATCTGGAACACTAAATTATGTAAAAGCCTCTTCCGAATGATCATTTACAAATACCTAGTATAATCCAATTGAACCATATGTCTATGTCAATTAAATTACCTAGATTCATTAAGATTGAGTTCCAATTATGACTACCCCCGCCCAACAGGTATATTCCTATCCTGTAAGGAAATCTATTAAAGGTTTATCTATCCTAAAGAAGATCGTGGGTGTTGAGACTAAGGTCTTAAACTTAAAATCCCTATGTCTAGTTCATTTTAAGTTTATCTAAATCAATTTTATTAATGGCCAATTAATAAAAAGGCATTAAGATTATGACTCAATAAATAACTCTTTTAAATTACTCAAACTATAATCTAACCCTTTTAAAACGGTTATATTAGATTTTATCACAACCCT
This sequence comes from Zanthoxylum bungeanum, assembly GCA_019454045.1. Lineage (NCBI taxonomy): Eukaryota > Viridiplantae > Streptophyta > Magnoliopsida > Sapindales > Rutaceae > Zanthoxylum > Zanthoxylum bungeanum. The sequence goes on along the minus strand of SKCR01024035.1, from coordinate 50,871 downwards.
AGATATTTAATTTAGTTACAATACATAGCTAAAACTAATAAAAACTTAAAAGACATAAAATGAAATTGCTGAAAAGTAATAAAAAGAAATGCTAAGGTAAAAGGAATTAACTTCTACTATTTACTATTTAGATATCTCCAATAAAATATATTAATCTTGTGATATTTTAAACCAACCGTCCAGAATGGCGGTATCCTGATTAAGTCAAATTCAAATATACCAGCCATAAGGCGGAACATAAATATAAACTTAAACCAACCGTCCAGCATGGCGGTATCCTCATTAAGTCAGGTTTAACCAGATTAAATTTAATAACCAACCGTCCGAAAATGGTGGTATCCTTTATTAATTCAGATTTTAAATAGTTTATATATTATTTTTTAAGGGAGATTAATCTAAAAAGCAAAAGTAAAAGAATTACCTTATTACCTCAGCATGGTGAGGTTACTCCCTCATGGTGAATGAATAGAATTACTACTAAAAAGCGTAAATAAAACTGAATATATGAAGAAAATATGAAGAACTATCTATTATATAAGTATTTACAGAGGATTGGTACATTTGAAACTAAAAATTCGAAATCTATTTATAGGCAAAAAAATCTAATTTATTATTATTATTTTTCAGATTTTTATTTTTTTATTATTTTATTATTATTTTTTTTGGATCGCTGAATTTTCGACACGTGGCATGGTGTGCTAAAAAAGACGGCTCGTTGAATTTTTGACACGTGGCATGGTGGTGCAATTACCAAAATACCCTCGGTGTCGGGACGCCCAAAATTACCAAAATACCCTTTTCGTCAAATTCACAGTTTGCTCCAAATCACCTCCAGAATATCTTGAAACTTTATTTCGGTGTCGGGATGTCCAAAATTACCAAAATACCCTTTGTGTCGGGACGCCCAAAATTACCAAAATACCCTTTTTGCCAAATTTCACCAAATTCACAGTTTTGCTTCAAATCACCTCCAGAATGTCCTGAAACTTTATTTATCTGCAAAATAACACAAAACACATCAAAATATTCACAAAACTCAAGAAACTATACAAAATATCAAGTTAAATGAGTGGGAAATAGTGATACATTTATCACTCATCACACCCCCAAACCTAACATTTTGCTAGTCCTCGAGCAAAATAAAAAATAAAATAACATAATAAAATTTAACTAAGCCACTTTCGTAGGGATCACGATTGCATTTAGCATATACAACAAGCCTTTAAACCTCTAGGTGTCCCTAGTGGACGAGTTGTAGTCTCGTGAGGGTTTACAGCAATGATACCCACAAACATTTTACAAAAGTAAAAAGGTAGTGAAACTAATGCACACAAAAGCAAAAAGACAAAGAAAGAAAAGAAGTTAGTGACTAATCATGTGAAACTTCTACTCCAAGTTATTAGTTGTTTTGTTTCATTCTAAATTACTAAATAAGTAAATTCTCCGATTATTTTTACCATTCTTCATATACACAGGCAACAAAATATTAAACAACTCATTTTTGCCCACAACGGTCATAAGTGCAGTTGATAAGAGAGTAATATTTTTGTCCTAAAGTTTTATCAGATTTCACACCTTGTTGTAGCAATGGAATAATTTTCAGTTTTCAGATTTTTTCTTTGATTTTTTTCTTTTTTTTATTTTTTATTATATACAATATCTTCCATCTATGTAGCGAGCTTTAGGTCGGTGACTCCCAAACCAGTTGGCTTTAGGGCATCAGGTGTTAAGACACCCCTAAGGACTTAATTACTCAGACTTCAGATATATATACATATATATAAATTTTTCATCATTTTTTGATCCATGTAACGAGTTTTGGGCCAATGACTCCCAAACCAGTTGGTTTTAGGGCACTAGGTATTAAAATACCCTTACAGACTTAATAACTCGGATCTCAGATGTATTTTTTTTTTTACTTTTTTTTTTTTTTATTATTCCATCACTATTTTTTAGATGTTTCCTCCAAATGAACTAGAGTACTGGATATTACAAACTTTTTAATTTTATCCTATGTCCGTATGTTACCATGTATGTTGATAATATCTGCTAACTAAGTATATGAAGATCCATTTTAGTCAGTTTTATGGAGAATTTACAGATTTAATAATTCAAAAGTGAATAAACAAAAATTAACTTGTTTTGAATTAGGTTTGAAATACGTCTCAGAAGTGGAAATTCCTTACACAGCTATTTCTTACCAATTTCATCTTTTTAGTCAACATAACAACCACATATCTCTATAGTCATAAAACTATAATTTACATGTTTTTTTTTTTTTAAAAAAGTTTAATCAAAGACTCAGTTTATGGTGTGTGACTAACTGTCGAATGGACTTCCCGTTGTAGATTCCCCAGAGGGAGGGTGGAGCGAGGCTCACTTAAGTACCCTAGCCCCTTAGGCTCTTATCGCTTGTTGTCAGGAATAAACAACGAGTCCTCCAAACTAGTCTGTCACAACACGCTACAAGTGAATGATTATCTAGGTGCCTCCACAGCTTTTCCTTATAAAAAGGTAGTGAGTGAAGGAAGACACCAAACCATCACCTAACTTTAAATATGCCCATTGTTTTTATTAATTTTTTAATTTTTTTGTATTTTTCGAAAAATTTTGGACTAAAAATAAAAACATAATACAAACAAGTACTATTAACTATACCTCACCCCCAAACCTAAATGAGACATTGTCCCCAATGTCTTAAACAGTAGAAGAAGAGTTTAGAAAATCGTACCTGGTTAGCTGAAATTCTACAGGAAATTAAAGGTTAAGATCCAGATTTATTCGACGCTTCTTACCACGATCGTCCTCGGACCATTTTATCTTTGAAATGATAGGGTCAACTTGTGGTTCAAAGGCTATGAGTTGGTCAATTAGATCCGGTGCAGTTCTGGCAGTAAAGAGGAGTTCTTTCATAGGCTTTGACACGAACCCATTTCTTCGAGCATCATCAAGAAACACACAAAGAAAATCATAAAACCATCAACGTTGAGCAATCCAAGCGGTTTCTGGTGTATGTTCAGGTTCGCCCAAGATTAGTACTATAAAAATTTCTCCAATGTACCCAAGCCACCTGGCAAAGCAATAAAAGCATCAGAACGGTTAATCATTTCTACAGTCGTTCAGACATACCTGGCACGATCAGTTCCTCTCCGTTTGATGATCCAATAAGATTCGCCTCTGCCAAGGGTTTTGGGATGATTCCCAAAACATGACTGCCTCCTTCTTGTACGGCTTTTGAAACGATCCCCATTAGTCCAAGATTGCCTCCGCCATATATTAGGTGCATATTCCTTGCTGCTAAGACTCGACCCAATTCCTGTGCTGCTTCTATGTATTGTGGTTTAGTACCAACAGTACTACCGCAAAACACACAGATGTTCTCAACTCGTCTTCTTGAAGTGGCTTCCATTTTTTATGTATTTCTTTCTCAACTCAGGATGCCTTCAAAAGTGCAATGACGGGCTGAATTTATAGTACCTGAAAAAGGGTGAATACAATAATAGCACAAGTATCTTCCAGAGGAAGCTTGTAGCTAAACAACAAAAGAAATAGTGAAAGGTCAAAAAGGTATGGATCCTGTCTACGAAAATAAAGATAATTACAAAAGAAAAGCGAATCAAAGTAATAATTAAGGCAACAGAATTGTGTATGCAATACGCGACTTGTTTGGTATATAAATTCATTAGGATGCGTCTTAAGATTTTATTCCTTATTCAGCCATCGTAAATGAATTGTTTCTCCTCTTTAATTGCCAAACACAATTCCTTCTGTCTTAAAATTCTCCGTTTGTGCCTTCCCTACAAAAATAACACACAAAATTAAAAAGTTCACACAAAATACACAAAATATGAAAACAGAAATTACAACAAATTGCATGGGTTGCCTCCCTGCCAGCGCTAAATTTTTCGTCTTCAGCCAGACGTGACTTAAATCTATCTGTTAAGGAGGTTTCAGCGTCGTTTTGGATGTCCTATCGAAGACAATCCCGTGAGCGTTGCTTTTGAAGGGTCTCTTCCAACGGTAAAGTGGCAAAAAGAATTTTGTCTCATTCAGTGCTCGTGCCACATTTTTTATCTTGTTGCTCCAGTGATTCCTGAAAAGAAAGAAAGAAAATCAGGAGGTCTTGTATGGTGCTTGACTTGGAATGGAAATTCCATTCTGTCAAGCTTCTGGGTGATATCTTTGGTTTGTACTCCCCAAAACAGCGATGTTTTTCCTGAATGCTCTGGATCTTTAATAAAGTCAGACATTTGCTCCTCCATTTGCTCTGTTTCTTGCTCCATCTTTTCTTCACAGATGTATTTGAAAATTTCTGCATTCAACTCTTCATCTGTCATCTGTGAAATACATGTTTCAAAATTGTTAACCTGAGGATGAAAAGAAATGTCAGATTTTAGGTCTTCATCCTCTGATCTGGTTGAAATGATTGGCTCAGGTAGATCTTCATCAAACATTTGTGCAATGGAATCTCCAAGATCTTCATTTTGAGGATACAGAATTTCATCCTCAATTTTTGATGCAGTTGGTACAAACAGCTCAGCTTCATCCTCGTCAGAATCTGAATAATAAAAATCAAATCGAGACTTTGCCGGTTCCGGTTCCTGAACTGATACATCTGGTTGTTGATTCTCCTCAGCCTCCTCCTTTGTTAAGGTGTCATTATGAATTTCTGGGTTCTCGAAGGCTTCATCAGTGTCATCTAAACTGATTCTTGAGGTATGATGTTCTGGTTTTCTATTAATTGTCTGATCTGATCTGTCATTTTCTGTATGGATTCTGAGTTACTCTGATTTGTGCATCAAATCGAGCTTTTTGTTCTTTGAACATGTGAATCAATTGATCTTCCTCGGATGGTTCTGGTTCTTGATAAGAATCAAAGGAAGATGGTGGATAAGATGGAAAATGTGATGATTCTTCGTACCTTGGTTGAGTCCAAAAATTCTGCCACTCTGAAAGGTAAATACATTGATCGCTCGGGTGGTTACCATCACAAATTACACATCTTCCCACTTCGTTCTGTTGAGCAAATGTGGTATTGCTTGATTCTGGCATCCAGTGATATTCGTTGGGCTGAACAACAGGCCTCAGAAAACTGGACTGTTGCTCCCAGATTTGGGGTGTATCTTCTTGTAAGGCTCGTGATCTTTCAATCTCCCAGTAGTGTTCCATTTTTTAATCACCTGAAAACAAAAGAAATAAAAATTACAAAATAAAAGAAAGAAAATTAGATATAAGTAAATTTGATAGTTTCAAAATTAACAACTCAAGAAAAATAAGTCCCCGGCAACGGCGCCAAAAACTTGACCGGCGTAAACACACACGTATAACGCAAGCGCACGTATCGTTCAAGTAGTATAAAAATATCGATCCCACGAGGACTTAATTCCTACTGTTGTTATTAATTGTTGATACTATTTATTTACAAATATCTAATTATAGGGAGAAGGGAATTGATTGCTTGAAATGATTTGATTTGTAGATTTACTAAATAAATAAAAAGACAAAAGATAAAAGAAAATACTAAGGAAAATAAAAAGACTTAAAGATCTAGGGTTGTGAATCTTTCTAATATCAATTAAAAGATGAAGTAGTTAAATCATAGTTGGGTAAATTATTGAATTATTAATCTGGAACACTAAATTATGTAAAAGCCTCTTCCGAATGATCATTTACAAATACCTAGTATAATCCAATTGAACCATATGTCTATGTCAATTAAATTACCTAGATTCATTAAGATTGAGTTCCAATTATGACTACCCCCGCCCAACAGGTATATTCTTATCCTGTAAGGAAATCTATTAAAGGTTTATCTATCCTTAAAGAAGATCGTGGGTTGTTGAGACTAAGGTCTTAAATTTAAAATCCCTATGTCTAGTTCATTTTAAGTTTATCTAAATCAATTTTATTAATGGCCAATTAATAAAAAGGCATTAAGATTATGACTCAATAAATAACTCTTTTAAATTACTCAAACTATAATCTAACCCTTTTAAAACCGGTTATATTAGATTTTATCACAACCCTAGATATTTAATTTAGTTACAATACATAGCTAAAACTAATAAAAACTTAAAAGACATAAAATGAAATTGCTGAAAAGTAATAAAAAGAAATGCTAAGGTAAAAGGAATTAACTTCTACTATTTACTATTTAGATATCTCCCAATAAAATAATATATAATCTTGTGATATTTTAAACCAACCGTCCAGAATGGCGGTATCCTGATTAAGTCAAATTCAAATATACCAGCCATAAGGCGGAACATAAATATAAACTTAAACCAACCGTCCAGTATGGCGGTATCCTCATTAAGTCAGGTTTAACCAGATTAAATTTAATAACCAACCGTCCGAAAATGGTGGTATCCTTTATTAATTCAGATTTTAAATAGTTTATATATTATTTTTTAAGGGAGATTAATCTAAAAAGCAAAAGTAAAAGAATTACCTTATTACCTCAGCATGGTGAGGTTACTCCCTCATGGTTGAATAGAATTACTACTAAAAAGCGTAAATAAAACTGAATATATGAAGAAAATATGAAGAACTCTCTATTATATAAGTATTTACAGAGGATTTGGTACATTTGAAACTAAAAATTCGAAATCTATTTATAGGCAAAAAAATCTAATTTATTATTATTATTTTTCAGATTTTTATTTTTTTATTATTTTATTATTTTATTATTATTTTTTTTGGATCGCTGAATTTTCGACACGTGGCATGGTGTGCTAAAAAAGACGGCTCGTTGAATTTTTGACACGTGGCATGGTGGTGCAATTACCAAAATACCCTCGGTGTCGGGACGCCCAAAATTACCAAAATACCCTTTTCGTCAAATTTCACAGTCTTGCTCCAAATCACCTCCAGAATATCTTGAAACTTTATTTCGGTGTCGGGATGTCCAAAATTACCAAAATACCCTTTGTGTCGGGACGCCCAAAATTACCAAAATACCCTTTTGCCAAATTTCACCAAATTTCACAGTTTTGCTTCAAATCACCTCCAGAATGTCCTGAAACTTTATTTATCTGCAAAATAACACAAAACACATCAAAATATTCACAAAACTCAAGAAACTATACAAAATATCAAGTTAAATGAGTGGGAAATAGTGATACATTTATCACTCATCAACATGTAAAAGGTTGAATCGTAATCAACACAATGTTGATAACGATACCTTTCCGCTAAAAGCCTAGCTTTATACGTTGGTATGTTGCCATCCATGTATGTCTTCCTTGAAGACTCATATAGTACCAATAGGCACAATGTCTTGTGGTACAACAACTAGTGTCCAAACTAAGTTATCATACATGGAATCCATTTCGGACTCATGGCACTTTGCCATAATAGGGAGTCGATACCTTGTCTCACTTCCTCATACGTAGTCAGTCGGTGTTCCTCAAAAGATTGACATCTTTATGAGGTGAGATCAGAAACCCATACCCAAGGTTGTCTTCTGACTCTCTCCGACTTACGCGGTTCTTGTGTATTCGAAGATTACTGGTATAGTTTCATCCTTGATGAACTATTTATGTTCCATTAGGAATCGGTGCCTGGAACAGTATTACTCCGATTTTCATCGAGTTTTACTATGCTCTCATTTACCACTGCATATAGGTATTCCTTTTAGGAGAACCGCATGGTGAGCAACAATTAAATTGTTCTCTTGTGAATTGTATAAGTACTATACTTTGGTATCCCTATGATAACCTGCAATTGGCATTTATCCAATTTGGGTTCTAGTTTGGTATCATCCAAACATATGCCGAGCATTCCAAATTTACAGGAATGAGAAAACCCGTTTTCTTTCCTGTTCATATCTAATATGAAATCTTTCAAACAGATTTTTATGGAACCTTATTCAAAATAAGTCTTGCACTGTTCATGCTTATTCGTTGAAGGAAATGGTAGCTCAGAGCGACTCATGATTAACCTTATCATGTCCAACAAAATTCGGTTTCTTTGTTCGGACACACCGTCAAAATGACGTGTTCCTAAAGGAGTCCTTATTGAAAGAATACTATACTCTTTCAAGTATTTGAGAAACTTATTGGTTAAGTATTTTCCATTACAGTCTTACCGTGACGGTTTAATACTTTAGCCGATTTGTTTGTCCATTTCGTGTCGAAAACTTTCGATTTGTGTTTCAAAGAAACACATAATCATAAAGCGATGCCACATCCGTAAAGGTCACGAAATATTCATATCCACATCTAGCCTAGCCAGACATGGGCCCACTTGCTTCACTATGAACTAGGGCTAACAGATCGGTGGCACTTACACTTTTACCAAGTAAATAGTGTTTTAGGCACTTTTTCCTATAAACTAGATTCGTAGACTTTATTTGAATGGAATCAAATCAGTCCAAGTACCCACTCTTCAAAAGTGTGGATATACGAGTCTTGTTTAATTGTGTCCCAGACACAATGCCACAATATGTTTCTTCTGATCAAATCAGTTTGAGCTATTTTTTTGTCATTTTATATGTTTGAGATTTATTTATATTCAAAATATAAATGCTGTTATTCACATCTAATGTGTTTATCTCAATATCATCTTTATAAAATAAAACACTTTAGTGTTCTAGGATATAAAGGTACATCCACAACGGATTATACACTGATACATAGATAATGTTTCTAGTCAAACTAGTTACATTATAACAGTTTCCTAATTTAAGTACACACCCGAAGGTAGTTCCTAAACTTAGGTATCTACGGTTGAAACATCGACTTTCGTCCCGTTTCCAATTCGCAGATTAATCTCAACTGAAGTCAGTATCCTACTCATAGCAGAGTCTGAACATCAGTATGTATTTACGTACCACACTAAGTATTTAAAATCCAATTTCAATACTAGTAGTGAACATAATCTTGACAAACATATTTGAAGTCAGAGCCTTGCTCGTCTTCAATTCCTTCATGTCTGCTTTGTCCAAACGGCAGTCACGCTTCCGCGATCCCGTTTGCCAAATTTTAGGCAGACATTTTGGGATATGTCTTTTATCTTCCTAGAATATTATAATGATTTTGCCTTTGCCCATTTCCACATTCCAGAAGCCTTTGTCCAAGCCTCGGGTTTCTAGAATATCAAAGTAAGGTGCGCCTTGCGCTACTTGCCTATTGCAAACTTTGACTTTGTCTCCTTGAGAATAGTCATTAACTCTCCAAGAGTTATTATTGCAATTGTACTTCTAAAATCTAAATATGATCTAAGAAGATCCTTCAATTTCATTAGCATACTTTAAGGATCTAACCCTTAGTTCTGACAAAGAAATTAAGGAGTCTACTGCGACAAGCTTAATGGATTAAGCATTAAGTTATCATTACATGAATCTTCCAAAGATCATGCTCTACTATTGCTTAACTCCGGGCTTAGGCCTAATATGTTATTTTATCAAATAAAGTAACTTATTATTTTCCAGTTTGAAAAATTAAACCATTTAAATACATTTTCCCTATGATTATGTTTTAAATGTCAATCTTTCAATTATATCTTGATTCTAATAGTCCAACTATTTAATCAACGATTTAGGTACTATTTATTATAATGATTATTATAGTCCAACTATTTTAATCAACTATAATTAATTTGTTTGAATACAGTCCAACTGTTTATTAAAACAACGTTTAAATATTAGTCCAACTAACATTTAATTTATTTGACGAATGATATTTGATTTGAGCGTGTATTGCAAGTAATTAAACGAATATTGCAAATTCAATTCTTGCCTCCCACTATTTTTCGGTGAGCCTCTAACCCTCTGTCGAGTACTCGGGAAACCGTGTTTCCTAGTGGACTAGGATCCCGTTAAATATCACACAATCTTGACTTTGGCCAACAAATTGTATGATAATTAACTAGGTAGATCTCTAAGATCAATTGGATCCAATCCAATTCCTAGATCCAGTAGGGGGACATCCAAGTCCGAAACATATATCTCATATATGCCAATATATCCAATATATTGCCTAACCTTTTTCCTCTGAATCAACTAAGCCTTGACTTTGGCACAACAAACTTAGTGATCCCAGTTAAGCGTGACCCATTGACCATGGAAAGCTTCGTAATCAATGTCGATGGACAAGAAGTGGTCTTGACTTTGGCCAACAAACCACAACTTGGACAAGACACCGATATGGAACAAAGCTCTCGTGATTCAAACACATCCTCGACGGACAAATGCCTTGACTTTGCCCACAAGCCAACCAGTCTCGGATCTTGAGTAAGAATCACTCAATGGAAGAAAAACGATTAATATTGTTTGAGGGTTTTTCGAGTGCAAATTGGCAACCAATTTATTATCTTTGTTAAGGTCTCATCATCATACACCCTTAAACATGCATTCTAAATACATAATAAAGCGCGTATAAATAAAATAATAATGATATGCAGATGGATACTATACACATTGATCCTAGATCAAATCTCTCTCTTTCCTCTCTCCCGCTAGCACATGTATTGCTTCTACCCGTTACACTACACTTCTAAAGAAACCTCATTTACATTGAGGGGAATAGGTGAGAAGAGAATACAAAGAGTAAGGAGGTAATAAGGCTGGACATGCAGGTCCAATTAATAAATTCCAAATTTATTACAAAAATTTCTAAAATTGCCCCACCCATCTAATATCCATCCGATATACATTATTCATGCATCGCAACCATGTATTCACACAAGCATACTATACACATTGATCCTAGATCAATTGTTTTTCAAGTCATCCAATGAATCAAAAACAAAATACCAAGACATTAGGGTTCATCAACCATTCGGCCAAGCCATGAAAAATTGGGGAAAATTGTTCCAAACACAATTCCTTCAAATTGATCTAATCAATCCTCAATAAAACATGTTTTAAGCATACTCAAACATCCAATTTAATTAAAACATGCTCAAACACATTTTACCCAATTTTAACCCTAAAATATTTTCATGCTCAACCTTGATCATAGATACCATTGTTGGGTTTTCTAAGCTTCCCAAGATCATGTCAAGCAATGAAAATTAAGTGCGAATACATTCAAGGAATTTCGGAATACTCACAATGATCGGTTGAATCGATGCGGTGAAGAATAATAATGATTCATTTTCTACCCACTGCATGCTCGGCAGTTCACTGGTTTCACTCTCCAAGATTCGGCCATGGATCATCTTCATTAAGCTCCAAGCTTTGTGTTGAACTTCCATGCTAATGGGTGGACTTCCCTATCACCTTCGCATGTCTCTCGGAGTGCTAGCTCTTGATGATTTTGCCACAAAATCACCACACTTTTGCTTCCATTCTCTCTTGGCAGTAAGCCAAAACCAGAAGAAGTTTTTCAGCTCCTTGGGCGTGTGAGAAAAAGAAGAAAGAGAGGAGAGAGAGTTGTTTTAGTTGTTGGCTAAAAGGTGTATCAAATACACTTTTAATTAATTTTCCAAAATCAATTAATTGATTTCAAAAATCAAAATCAAAAATTGTAAAAGGCATTTCCAAAAGTCAAATACAATTTTTGGAGCCAAAAGCATTTAATGTTTTCCAACCACTTCCATCAATCCATCAATCTATCAAATCAAGTGACAAGTTGTCACATCACTCAAAGTGACTAATGATTTGACGCTTGATGCGACTAGCGATTTGACGCTTGATTTGACTTGCGTGCCACACTCGAATTCGAAATGCGATAGCGCTCGTAAAAAAATCCCGGGCTCTAGTTCTACGTTTGTACTGATTTACAGTGTGAGTCATACGTCATCGGTGAATCTTCGGGAAATGACCCATGAGATCCTCGGATATGTTGGCAATAAATTCGGTCATCGGACTATCCGAACACGTAAGTACCTAGTACTACGTTTGTACCGATTTACAAGACAAGGTTGGCTTCTAGCAAAGCGTCACGCCTACCCAATTCTCCAAAAAATCCTTACAGGAATATAAAGATCTATATCAAGCGTAGTATACGTAGTATTGCGTATGTCGATCCAGTATCAGATGATCACGTGCTAGGTCTGGGGCTGGAATTGTGTCTGCCCCGTACGAAGCACATGTCGGATCTCTGGTGACTAGTCTCTATAATCGGATATACATGACCTTGTCATAATATCCTGATAGCTGCAGCATATAAGAGAACCAGTACCGTATCCTACGTGACCATCATCTCCATATGACTGGAGTGATACTTCTGTCTTGACATCACACCCAACACACTACGATTCTCAATATACCCAGCAGAGGTGTACACATAACCTGTTAAAGCCCTGGACGAACAAAACCAAAGTATATTGATTGTCGCAAGTATTAGCGGTGCAAGTCTCAAGTTAAGACCAAATACACCTACCCTGATTTCGGACTTCCATAGACACATAGTCATACTACCAATGGAATTCCGAGGGGTCTATCCAGAGCGAAGCTGTTTCCCGTACCATCGGTAAAACACAACCTCCTATTACACTTGCATGAGTATCCTATACCCAAAATATATGAGAACTATGATATGGTGCCCTCACAACGCGCACAAGTGTAATACTAGTCTTTTACGCATTTATCGATGTCCAATCTCGATAATACTCTGACTATGGATATTTAATGATTTATCCTTCGTGGACTGATACTGTCTCATATCATTCTCAATCCAGAAACAAATCATAAGGACCTCCTATCATTTATACATCTTGGTGATCTAATCATAAATGATAAGAGAGCAATCTCCTTTGTCACATAGTTAATCTGTACAACAACACCATGATCTGTACAAATAGTGACGCTATGTGTCATAATTATCCAACACAATAACCACTGTGAGCAGTCTGACTTAATGGACCACATACATCAGAATGTACGAGTTCCAGTAAGTTAGTGGCGCGGTGTCCAACACCAGAAAATGGGGCTTTGGTAATCTTACCATGAATACACGATTCACAAGTTGGATAAGGTTCAATGGTGAAATCTGGTATCAAACCATTCCTAACCAAATGGGTAAGGCGTTTAACACCTATATGACCTAGCCACATATGCCAAAGTTCAGTATTATTAACAACAGGTAAACTACATTATTAATCCCAGTATTCAAAATATCTTTAGAAGTATGTAATATATAATGACCATGCTCATTTGGACAACAAAGGATCTGAATATTACGTTTATCATATAAATACAAAGAACAGTTCTTAATATTAATACGATAACCTTCTGTATCAAATATAAAAAGAGATATAATATTTGCTACACATCCCGATACAACGTAGCAATCATACAATAAAAGTTTCACATTCGGCAAAGGGATCTCGCATGCTCCCACTGCAACTGCATCTAGAGAGTCTCCACTCTCAAAGCGCAACTGCATCTCTCCAGGCTTCAGTTTCTTACTTTCCTTCAGCACCTGCAACGAATTGCAAATGTGAACAGGACAAGCAGAATCTAAAATCCAGCTGGATGTAACAGCTTCACAAGCTAGTGAGATATCAATAACTGGAAAAATAAATGTACTTGATGTAGATGTTCTCTCCCTTATTATCTGGGCAATGTAGTCAGGATAGTTCCTTTTCCAGTGCCCGACTTTGCTGCAGTGATGACATTTGTCCTCGGAAGCCCTCTTGGGCTTTGCTATATTTCCCTGTGGTTGAGAACCAAAACCCTTCTTCTTCTTCGCTTTCGTCTTCTTTCCCTTTGACCAGGTCTGGGAAGAAGCAGAAAGTGAAGTAGGTTTCAGAGGGCGAGTCGGTACTCTCTTCCTTAAGTCATCTTCCACCGTGATAAGCATCATATGCAGCTCATGGTAGGTATATATAATCCTATTCATGTTGAAGTACATCACGAATTGGCGATATGAAACTGGGAGCGAACCAAGAATGACACTCCTACCGAGAATGTCATTCAGAGGGAGATTAAGTTGCCTCAGTTGATCGATCAAATCGATCATGTGAAGAACATGCGAGCTCACAGCTTGCCCCTCGTCCAGTCTCACATGTAACAGTTCCATCGCAACTTTATGAACAACAATTTGTTCTTGGTTCATGAACGATTCTCTAAATTGCATCATCATATTATACACATCTGACATGCCATAGTATTATTTCTTGAGTCCCGGTGCCAGTGAACTTAAGATGTATGATTTAACTTTTAAATCATCATCTTTCCAAGCTTGGAAAACTTGGTGTTCCTCCGGTGTTGCATCCTCAGACACAGCAAGGGGCAGCAGACCCTCAAGAACATATCCCAACTTCTTAGAATCAAGGACAATCCTTAAATCCAAGTCCCAATCGGCGAAGCTCTCAGCGCCTTTGAGTTTGTTCGTATCCAACATACGCTCAAACTGATTAGTTGATGGTGCCGCCATCGTAAATCTATCATATAGATCACGAAAAACGGTTAGCAGATATTAAACATTTCATATAATATCAAAAGCATTAACTAGATCATGGATTTTTAATCTAAAAATGCCCCTCCCACTAAATCATGCAATATAGTAATCCCCAAACAGAATACAAAGATTTAATAATTAAATTAAATACAAATAGTGAAAGGTGGATCCCATGAATATATTTCTGCTCACAGCTTTGGCACGGTCTCGGCTACGTATATTCATCAGGTAGACAACTACTTGTCAATCACTCAATAGTGACTCCTGGGTTTCCGGTCCTGGTCGTTTCTCGTTGTGAGAGCTTTGGCACGTTCACAAGGAGACTTACCAATGTTAAACTTGTCAATGATAAATTCAAGCTACTTGCGTAACCCTGACAGCTTTGGCACGTTCAGGATTCCGCTTTCGCTTGAATTTATCTAGTATCTGATATACATCCGGCATAAATAAATTTCTATCGGCTATACCCTCACAGCTTTGGCACGGTCTCAGATGTAGTCATAAAAAATTATCCATAAACCATATTGATAAAAACGGACCATATAATATGCATCAAATACATAATTAACATAAACCTTATTAATTATGGATTTTCCGCAAAATATGCTTTTTTACTTTATTTAATCAAATTAAATAAACACATGCATGCATCAAGTAAAGATTAAATTAAACATTAAATTTAAAAGGCATAATCATATTAGGGTTCCAGAATCAGACTCGCTCTGATACAATTTTGTAGGGGTTTTATGGCGAAAATTCGGTAACGCAGCGGAATAGCGGAAAATCAAAATTTTCCGATCTCAAAATTTTTCTTGGATCAATTCAATAAACTTATTTGTTTAATTATCCAAGTATTAAATTCTGAAAAATTACACAAGAGATCAAATTTCTTGGTAATTATCGAATTGCGCCACAAATTTGCAAATTGATCATTTTAGTCCAAAAATTGTCAAATACAATTTTGGATGATTTTAAATCATTTCTAAAATGATTTTTAACAAGTCCAACTCATCAAAATTAGATTGCAATCAAATCCCCAAATTTTAGTCAATTGCCGAGAGCACCCCTCAATTTTCAGTTAATTGTAATTTAGTCTCTTTTTGTTCAAAACATGCCAAGATCAAATCCAATCAACCCAAAACTTTATATGCATCATATACACTCCATAATACATCACATATATGAAAAGCCCCAAATTTGGAAGGGCTTAAGAACCCTAATTTTATAATTTCATCAAATTGACCAATATTACCAAAATTTTAAAATCCAACACTTTAATTCATTCTTTACAACACCAAACAAGTCTCACCACTTTGAAATATCTCTAGAATAATTCTAGATCACCAAGGAGTGGCTCAACAACTCTATAATGGCAACTTGATTATCAAATAATCAAAATAGAGCCATTGAAACCATTTCAAGCTCACTTGTAACCATACATGCATTCATCTTCAATTTGAGTTCATAATCAATTAAAACACAAACTATAAGTAAATAGACAGCATCAAAGCAACACAAGATGACTTCAAGCTTTTCTCTTAACTACTTTTGTGTTTGTTTTATGACTTTCCTTAAACCCTAAAAAGAAATAAACAATATATACTTCGCAAAAATAGCCCTTGGCCGAATTTGAAGCAATGTAAAATATCTAGATTTTTAATTTGTTTTGTTTCATTAAAGCTTTATCAACTTGTGTTTTAAATCATTACACCTTTAATGAATTAATCAACAAGTCAACAAAAGCAACTAAAAAGCATTTCCAAAAATATCACAACTTAGGATATTTATATTTTTATTAAGTTAATTATTTAACAATTAAATAATTAAATAATTATTTAAATACAAATATATTAAATATATGTATTATATTTACATTAAATATTCAAATACATATATATTTATGATATTAGTCAAATATCTCAATTTGACAATTAATTAATGTGTATTTGATAAAATTTATCATTAAATGCATATACACAAAAATTAGGAATTGACTATTAGGTCCATTCGCATGTATTTTTCGTTTAACCTTTAAACGACTTATAAATAATCAGTATTATTCATAAATGTTGCTCTAGTGCTCTACGAGTATATTTCATTAGTGAGACTCTCTAGATTCAGGCATATCCGTCACAAAATCCAATTTCGTGTCCATAATTTACCCACCCGTAAATTATGACGACCACGGATAAACTCGCTGAATCATACAGGTCGAGATCATGACAAATGTATAATTCCTCTGTCACAGGTATCCGGATATATCCCAGAGATATAGATGTAAACGTCAAATCTCTATAGGGACAATCCCGTCGACGTCTCTATTAGCACTCTCAAAAAGAACACTTAGAACTGACTTCTAAAGTGTACTACGGGCCCATAGCTTTTATCTGATTGCTAATCAAATATGGACTACC
Source organism: Zanthoxylum bungeanum (assembly GCA_019454045.1). Lineage (NCBI taxonomy): Eukaryota > Viridiplantae > Streptophyta > Magnoliopsida > Sapindales > Rutaceae > Zanthoxylum > Zanthoxylum bungeanum. The sequence continues at coordinate 34,106 of SKCR01024035.1, read as the reverse complement.
TATGCTCTGTACACAGAACTGACAGATCATTTCTCGACACACAGAGGACACCCTAAGGATCTGTCCACACCCAACGAATAGGCGGAGGTCTGATATAAATAGATCGGTGACGTGACTACCATCTAAGTGTGGAAGATGTCTCATGTGCCCTGACCGGTGCGTAATCACACGCGTATAACGCAAGCGCACGTACCATTCAAGTAGTATAAGAAGTATCGATCCCACGATGACTTAATACCTAAGCTATTAATTTATAAAGCCAAATGAATACAAGTATCTAACAGATTGATTATTTGATTTGATGATGACTTAAACTTAAAAACTAGTAAATAAAATGGCGCGAAAGTAGGTTGAGGAAAATTCAAATTTATAAAAACTATCTAGGGTTATGAATCTTTCCAATATATTTTTAAAGATGAAGTGGTTATCATATGGTTGTGTAATATATTGGTTTACTAACCTGGAACACGAAATTATGCAAACACCTTTGTCGATGGTCGGATGCAAATACCCAGTGTAACCCAATTAATCATATGTCTATGTCAACCAAGTTACCTGAATTCATTAATATTAAGTTCCAATTGTGGTTACCCCCACCCGACAGGTATATGTCTATCTTGTAAGGAAATCTATTAAAGGGTTATCTATCATCAAGGAAGATCGTTGGCTATTAAGTCTAAGGTTGAAACCTAAAATTCCTTCGTCAAGTTTATTTTAAGTTTACCCGATCAATCTTATTAGTGGCCAGTTAACAAGAATCATTAAGCTTAATACTTAATAAGTAAACCTTTATATTACCCAAACTATAAAATAACCCCTTATAAACCGGTGATATTGGATTTCATCAAAACCCCAGATAACGGGCTTAGCTACGACATATATTTACAACTACTAAAAGCTTAAAAATAAAAGACATAAAGTAAAGTGCTGAAAAGTAAATGCTAGAAATTAAAAAGGTAAAATACAATGAAAGAAAATGCTGGGAGTTAAAGGATCCACTTCTATTACTAATATTTTAGATATCTCCCTTAATATAATATATTAACTTGTGTGATATTTCATATAAGCGGTAACCTGATTAAGTCAAATTAATAATTAATTACCAACCGACCAACCAGATGGTATCCATGCTTAGTCAGGTTAAAACCAATTTATAAATAATTATCAACTGGCCAATATAGCGGTATCCTCATTAAATCAGGTTTTAAATAGTTATTATATTATAATTAAGGGAGATTAATCAAAATAGAAATAATAAAATCTTTACCTTTTACCCCAGCAGGTAGGGGTGTGCATTAATCGGTTTTAACCGATTAACCGAACCGTTCCGACCAATTTTTTATTACGGTTCGGTTAAATCGGTTATTGCGATTAAAATTTTAACTTTTTCGGTTATTCGGTTCGGTTATGGTTATGAGATTCGTATAACCAAACCGACCGATTAACCGAAATTAAACCATATATATATATATATATATATATATATATATATTAGCGCGTGCGAATCCTTTAATTTTTTAAAGTTAAGATAGTCAGCATGTAAACTCTCAATTGGTTGTAGTTATATTGATTTGATAATACTAACCGAAAATAAAATTGATAAAAATCAAATGACAAGCTGCATTAATAGCTTGGTTTTGACTCTTTTTAATTTCTCTCAAGAATTTAAAGGTAAAAAATACATAAAATTTCAAATGTGTAGATTTTACATCGTGGTGGATTCGTGACCCTTAAAATTTCTAACATGGCAGGTTTGGAAGGAAATCTGAGGCCGTTACAATCATCGAGGGTTTAAAAATTTTCTCTCGCATGTAATTAAATATAGATATATTTAATCAAATGTTAGTTAGAATCGATATTTTAGAATCGGATATGTGATCGAATTAGTGATCTAAAAAATTTAATGCGTCAGTGGTTCGACTGGTTGAAATATTCAGAAAAAATCGGTAGAACTGACCTATATAATATATAATTTTACTAATTAAAAATTATAAAAAATTTTAATTTTAATTTATTGGATTGGTTAATAACCGAATTAACCATAACCGATCGAAATATAATGGTTAATTGGTTAATGGTTATGTGTCATAAATTGGTTAAATCGGTCACACTTTTATTTAACCGAAAATTTTGGTTACGGTTAAAAAATCAAGGATTAACTGACCGAACCAACCGATGCACACCCCTACCAGCAGGGGGGAGTTACCTCCTCATTACTGAAAGTAAAAACTGAAAAAGTAAAAAAGGTAAGTACTGTGCGTAAAAGTAAATAAAATTAATTACAGAACTGAAATTAAACAAATAAGATACAATCTTCTTAGTATTCTTAAGGAATTACAGAGAAGAAGGTATGAAAATTTCTGAAATTTCGAGCTGAATTTATAGGCGTCACTAAGCTCCCGCATCGCGACGCGCCACCATTTGCTAGTCGCGACACGTCGCAGATTACAGCGATAAATGCGGAGATGATGATACGTGGCAGGCGGTGTCTGTAGCTGAATGATTAATCAATAATTGTGCTGACGTGGCGATGACATGTCGAAGTGGATTATCGGCAGCATGTGATGGTGACATGTGGCAAAAGATGATAGGCTGATGATGACGTGGCTGACACGTGGCAAGCTGACTCGATATGTGACTGATGTGGATGCTACGTGGCTGACACATGGACGACACATGGCGATGGCGATTGTCGGCAGCATGTGATGATGACATGTGGCACGGCGCACGTTAGCGGATCTGCTCTGATGTTGACAGGTGACAGGCGCATGTTAGCAAGGGCGCATGTTAGCAAGTTTCTCACATTTTGACACGTGTCCCGGCGTATTTTATCAGAACTCAGCGCACGTTAGCAGTAACCGGCGAACGTTAGCGGTCGCGACGCCAAAGGATTGAGCGTCGCGATGCGCAAAATTACAGTTTTGTCATTTTATCCGTTTTTTCACTGTTTTGGCCCTGATTTGCTTCCAGAGAGTCCTGACACTTTATTTATCTACAAAATAACCCAAAACACATCAAAATATTCACAAAACTCAGTCAAATTAGTGGGAAATAGTTATACATTTACCACTCATCACACCCTCAAACCTAACATTTTGCTAGTCCTCGAGCAAAACAACAAAATAAAATAACATAAACATCTTTAAAATAAAATTAAGCTAAGCCACTTTCGTAGGGATCACGGTTGCATTTAGCGTATGCAACAAGCATTTAAACCCCTACGTGTCCCTAGTGGACAAGTTCTAGTTGTTGGGGTTGGTGCTCAGAGCGCCAATCTGCATCATATTTATGTCTGATTCATGAATACGATCAATTCCTTTTTCCATAATATTACTTATTTATGGTTGCATCTCTTGTTTTTATATACGTATTCGATCTGATTACGATTAGATTGAAACTAAATGTGGTTTAGTGATATGTATATATTAGACAAAAGCTCGATAATATATTGCAGTACACAGTTACAAATGTAGTTTGTAATTGACATTGGGAAGTGTCACTGCTAAATGTATATTATCAAATATAGTTCCTGGTCAAGATTTACTAACACGGGTCGGTTAGTCAAATCTGTTTGTTAGTAAAATCTGTTGAGACCAGTACATGTCGTATATCGAGACTTGGTCCGATGGTTTATCCCAATGAACCATGAGTCTAGAGAGACTCGTATAGACATGTAGGTGTTTATAATGGATAAACATTGAACGACTCACCGAAGATTCTTAATGGATGGTACACCAACGTCAATAAGAATCTTCTCGGGTTGAGTAGAATAGTGGTCCTTCGACTTGAGATACCATTGTAGATGTATGAGACATCCTCCACACTTAGATGATAGTCACGTCACCGATCTATTTAGATCAGACCTTCGCCTGTTCATTGGGTGTGGACCGATCCTCAGGATATCCTATGTGTATCAAGATAGGATCCGTCAGTTCTGTGTATAAAGCATAGGTAGTCCATATATGATTAGCAGTATGTTAAATCTGTGGCCACAATATACTTCAGAAGTAAGTTCCGACTGTTATTTAGAGATTGCTAATAGATACGCCGACGGGATAATACCAATAGAGATTTGACGTTTACATTATATCTCTGTATTATCCGGATACTTGTGACGGAGGGATTATACGTATGCAATGACCTCGACCTGTATGATTCAGCTAGTTTATCTGTGGTCGTCATAATTTACGGGTGGGTAAATTATGGACACGAAAATTGGATTTTGTGACGGATATACCTGAATCTAGAGTCTCACTAATGAAATATACTCGTAGAGCACTAGGGCAACTTTTATGAATAATGGTGATTATTTATAAATCGTTTAAAACGTTAAACGAAAGATGCATGCAAACGGGCCGAACCGTCATTTCCTAATTAATGTGTATTTGTATTTAATATATGATATTATTAAATACACATTAATAAATTGTCAAATAAAGCTATTTGACATATATCATTAATATATGTATTTGAGATATTTAAAGTAAATATAATACATATATTTGAGATATTTGTATTTAATTAATTAATTAATTATTTAATTGTTAAATGATTAATATAATTAAAATATAAATATCTCACCAAATGATAAAGTTAGGAAATGATTATAAGTGTAAATTGTTGACTTTATACTTAAAGAAAAGGTTGTCAAAATTGTTTTGACTTCTTTAGATATTTGATTAAATTATTTAAAATGAAAATATCTATTTCCTTTTTTCTTTTGTATTTCGGCCATACCCTTAAATAAATATAAGTGTTATATTTTTGAGTTGCTTTTATTGACTTGTTGAATTTCATTAAAGGTTAATGATCAAATTGCAAGTTGATTAAAGTAAGCTTTAAATGAATAAAATATCTAGATATTTTGTATATGCTCCTAAATTTCGGCCAAGGGCTTTTTTGTGGAGTATATATTGTTTTGTTTCATTTTTAGGGTTTAATGAGTTCATAAGTTATCAAATGAAACACAAAAGTAGTTGAGAGAAAAGCTTGAAGGCTAAAAAAAAGCTTGGAATCTTTGTGTTTTGTAAGTTTTTCTTTAAAGCTTTCAACATGAAAAATATTTCTAACATGTTTAGCATCATTTGTGTTGCTTTGGTGTTGTCTCTCTTCTATAGTTTGTTTTTATTTTGGTTGTGAACTTTGATGAAAGATTGATGCATGTAAGTAAGCTTGAAATGGTTTCAAAACTTTACTTTTGATTTTTGAAAATCAAGTTGCCATTATAGAGTTGGTAAGCCACTCCTTGGTGACCTAGAATTGTTCTAGAGTTGTTTCAAAGTGGTGAGGCTAGATTGGTGAAGTATTGAATGGATTAAAGTGTTGGATTTTGTAAATTTGGTGAAATTGGACAATTTGATGAAATTGAAAATTTAGGTTCATAACCCACTCCAAATTTGGGGCTTTTCATATATGTGATGTATTATGGTATGAATATGATGCATGTAAATTTTTGGTTGATTGGATTTGATCTTGGCATGTTTTGAACAAAAGGGACCAAAATGTAATTACTTGAAAATTTGGGGTGCTCACGGCAATTACAAAAAATTGGGGATTTGTGTGAAATCTGATTTTGATGCATTAGATGTGTTGAAAAAATATTTTAGAAATGATTTAGAATCATCCAAAATTATATTTGATAATTTTTGGGCTAAAATAATCAATTTACAAAGTTTTGGGGCAATTCGGTAATTACCAAGAATTTGATCTCTTGTGTAATTTTTCAGAATTTGATAATTGGATAATTAAATAAATAAGTTTATTTAATTGATCCGAGAAAAATTTTGAAATCGGAAAATTTTGATTTTCCACTATTCCGCTGCGTTACCGATATTCCCCTTAAAACCCCTACAAAATGGTATTAGAGCGAGTCTGATTCTGGACACCCTAATATGATTAGCCCTTTAGAATCTAATGTTTGTCCTTTTCTTTACTTGATACATGCATGCATGCTTTCATTTAATTTGATTAAATTTAAAGTGTATGACATTTTATGGAATATCCCCTCTTAATAAGGTTTTAAAGTAACTGGTATTGTGAATACTTGTTTCTTGGTTCGCCTTGTCAATACGGTTTATAAATATTTTTCCATGACTACATCCGAGACCGTGCCTCTACTGTGATGGTGTAGCCGATAGAGATTTATTTATGCCGGATGTATATTAGATACTAGATAAATTCAAGCGAAAGCGCAATCCTGAACGTGCCCTACTGTCAGGGTTACGCAAGTAGCTTGAGTTTATCATTGACGAGTTTAACCTTGGTACGTCTCCTTGTGGGCCTGCCTTAGCAGTCACAACGAGAAACGACCAGGACCGGAAACCCAGGAGTCACTAGTGAGTGATTGACAATGAGTTGTCTACCTGATGAATATACGTAGGCGAGACCGTGCCTCTGCTGTGAGTGAAATATATTCATGGGGTCCTCTTCCCATTATGGAATTCGATTTAATTATTGAATTCTCATTTTTCCCGTTGGGGATTACGGTATTACGTAAAATAATGGGAGACACTGCTAAGTTTAAAATATTCCATAACTTAGGCATTGTGTATTATTATGGAAATTGCCGCTTGTTTGTTTCCTTATTCTATTTTTTATAGAATTGAACTTTTATTCACTGCACACATATTTTGATATGTTATCTGACTTGACTCTTGGTTGCAGTTATTTTAGAATAGGTTCTAGATACTATAGACTAGGATATTATTAGATTGGTCTAAACCATCGGGAACTGTTGTTCCGATTTTCTTGTAAAATCAAGATGGTTAATGACTTAGTTTCTAAGTCATGATAGATAATCTAGATAGATATCCCTTTTAGGATATAATACTTTAGAGAGAATAGTTTCTTATGCAGTAAGAATTGACTTGAATTAGTTCATGTCTCGAGATTCTTGACTGGCATTAAGAAAGCCCCATTAGGTATTTGTTTATCTAGTAATGACGTTTCTTAGCTTTAATGACCTTTAGAGGCAATGTGTCTGACACAATTTGCTAATCAATTATTTGCAATTGTTGTGAATAGTTGAATGCAAATAGTAAAGCTAAAAAATGAGATGTGTATAGTTGTGTATAGAAAATATCGATTTTCACAATACTACAACTATAGGTATTGGATACCAGATCTCCCGTCTAGTTATTTAAAATATTAGTTAATGATTGTTTTGATATTTGATATCGGAACTTGCGACTATTGGATAGTTACTTGTTCTTTATAAACAGTTATATATTTTAAATATAACTAGTAGTGTCATTGACGTAGAGATAAACATTAAGAAAAATTATTCGGTAAAGTAAATAATTTAGAACGGTGCTTTATGAGTTTAATCACTTAAGCATTAGATGCTTATTCCGTATGGTAAAGGATGGTTTGATACAGATCACACCACACATCCTTATCCATTTAATGAATATTGTATTCAGAAAGGTGATTAAGATCTCGTTTAACCAATGATTGTCATTGGACCACCAGATTTATTTAACTGATACATAAGATGTATGTATTTCTTAAGTTAGTTTTCTTTACTTCGTAACTTAGTTTATGAATTGTCATAACTTAGTTACGTGTTTCTGAAGGAACACATATTGAACGTCTTGAAAGTATCAAGAACTTTCAATCTGTTCTGATGAAACGCAGATTGAATTTTTTTACTGGTTCAAAGATATTCAATCTGAAGTTTTTTTAGAACTCTATCCTTAAAATTCATTACATGTCTTTGAACTGTTCAAAGATCTTTGATACGATCAAACATATGAATTTAAAGCAATTAGTTCTAAGGTTATTCAGTGAATATGATTCATATTCAATATTATTCTTCCACGATTCCATCTTGATGGATTGAGTAGTGGGGGCAGTCGAATCTTATATGATTTGATTCGTTTGATATTGAATGTTACCGAATTAGTTTCAATACTCTTGGGGATATGCTCCAGTAACACTAGTTCATCTTTTTAATTTAGGTTCCATTAATTTCTATAGTACATATATGATATTATAGGTAGAAAATCTGAATCTTGAAAAGTTTGAGATTTGAATATTTCTTTTATATAATAGTTATATAATGGAAATTACTTACACCTTGGAGGTATAAGTAAAAGTTTATCATTTATTCTATTTAATAGAATATTGTATTCTATTTGATATAATATATTTTCCTACGATCCTAAGTAATAAAATTGTTTTATTACTTGGTGTGTAACATCAGATGTTAACCATTGTAGAAAAGACTTGACTTATTGAAGTCAAATGTGAGAATGATAAATTATAAATGGAACTACGTAATTAATAAGATGAAACAACCCTTATACATCTTCCGTACAAGTCCAATAGGATAACAGAATCATTTACGAGTATTTGATACTTAATGGTTCTGTTGTTTTCTTATTGAAGAAAATTATCCTATAACTTATAATGGAAGCGATATTTGATATCGATTCTGGAAGTTCACCATTGAACCATAGATCTAAGATTGTTCATAGCTTACTACGATCAAGTTTTGAACTTGATTAAGCTAATTATGAATTAGTTCATGATTTGTGCTAATTGTTTGCGCAGCAAAAGTAGTGTGAGCTTATTAAAGGTTTGACCTTTACAGTATGACAGTGAGAAAGTTTATACTCAGCAATCTATTGTAGATTCTGAGGAAACTTATCTCTAGTCACACTAATTGAACAATTAAAGATATATTGGTTGATGTTGATATTAAACTGTACATTTTAGCTAAAAAATGCAAAGTTGCGTTTTTGAATGACTTATTCAGATAAGAGATCAGTTGTGGTTTCTTTGTTTGAAGAGTTCATTCTGGAATGGCCCTAGAGTTTGTGTTCTGCTGAGATCGCAGTTTAGTGTGCTAGCTTATAGAGCCTATTGTAGACTCGGATAAGTCTTCCGGAAAATATTGTTCTCTATTTTTGATATCAGTCAGATTGTCTGATCTTGTCAAAGTATAGAGAATACATATGTGATTGAAGGGTTAGTGGGAGCGTACAAATTACTTTCTAGTGTTTATATCCTAACAACATTATCATTATTATGGTAATAATGAGATGTTTGTGAGGTAAAATGTTTACCTAAGTCTTCTTTACTCCGTGAAAGCAGTGGGAGTAGTCTCTGTTATATACGATATAAAGTTTTATATATAGATATAAAACTAAGAGACTTGTGAGATACTCCTATTAGTCGTGCATTAGATATGATCTAATAAAAGACACAACAAGATATCTGTATGACAGTTAGTATAACTGTTTGACAGTTAATGTGTGTCTTGTATATAGTATTCATCTTTCGTAAATGATGATTCCTTTTTCGAAAGAGATATTGATTAGAATGTCTAATCAATCTTATGTATCATTTGATGATGACATAATAAATACTTTATTATGTGCGATTGTAGATATCGATTTAATCGTAATTTTACGAGTTATTTTGATATCCTATAGACCATATGATGGATCTTGAAACACTTTGTGATCTTTGAGATATTAAGAGCTAGTTTCTAATTCATGGAGAATACAGTCTGCAACCATTAGGGTCATATTAGTTTTGAGACTAATTATGACGTTAGACAGTCTACGTCATAAAGAGTCAGAAAAGATGCAGTGGGAGTGTCACAGAGGATTCTACTTTGTGAGTGGAATTAGATGCAACTTATGAAATATTGACTTATGAAGTTGCATAGTGACCTGATAAATTAGAAGTTTTGTATTGCTATTGTGCTTTCATTGTCATCATAGTATTTTGGATTTGATCCCTAAATACTTGGACAACTCAGTAGTTGTAGAACAATACTGATGTAGCATCTGAGTCATATTAATGTATAATTTAGATTCTACAAAATATGAATGATGCTGGCTATGGGAAACGATGGATTTGTTTGACAAACTCAATATTTATAGTGGACTTACTTCTTGTTGCCTACCTCTTAAGTGTTAGGTGAGCTTTTGAGAGCAATGAGTATACGATAGACATTGAGATGTGTATATGATACCGTGGATTGGCACAAGAGCAAGCGAGAGAAATTGTTGGGGTTGGTGCTCAGAGCGCCAATCCGCATCATTTTATGTCTGATTCATGAATACGATCATTCATTTTTCCATAATATTACTTATTTATGATCGCACCTCTTGTTTTTATATACGTATTCGATATGATTAGGATTAGATTGAAACTAAATATGGTTTAGTGATATGTATATATTAGACAAATGCTCGATAATATATATTGCAGTACACAGTTACAAGGTAGTTTTTAATTGACATTGAGAAGTGTCACTGCTAAATGTATATTATCAAATATAGTTTCTGGTCAAGATTTACTAACACGGGTCGGTTAGTCAAATCTGTTGAGACCAGTACATATCGTATATTGAGACTTGGTCCAATAATGAACCATGAGTCTAGGGAGACTCGTATAGACATGTAGGTGTTTATAATGGATAAACATTGAACGACTCACCGAAGATTCTTAATGGATGGTACATCAACGTCAATAAGAATCTTCTCGGGTTGAGTAGTATAGTGGTCCTTCGACTTGAGATACCACTGTGGATGTATGAAACATCCTACACACTTAGATGACAGTCACGTCACCGATTTATTTAGATCAGATCTCCGCTTGTTCGTTGGGTGTGGACCGATCCTCAGGATATCCTGTGTGTATCAAGATAGGATCCTTCAGTTCTGTGTACAGAGCATAGGTAGTCCATATATGATTAGCAGTCTGTTAAATCTATGGCCACATTATACTTCGGAAGTAAGTTCCGACTGTTATTTAGAGATTGCTAATAGATACGTCGACGTGATAATACCATAGAGATTTGACGTTTACATCTATATCTCTGGTATTATCCGGATACTGTGACGGATGGATTATACGTATGCAATGACCTCGACCTGTTTGATTCAACTAGTTTATCTGTGGTCGTCATAATTTACGGGTGGGTAAATTATGGACACAAAATTGGATTTTGTGACGGATATACCTGAATCTAGAGAGTCTCACTAATGAAATATACTCGTAGAGCACTAGGGCAACTTTTATGAATAATGGTGATTATTTATAAATCGTTTAAACGTTAAACGAAAGATGCATGCAAACGGGCTGAACCGTCATTTCCTAATTAATGTGTATTTGTATTTATATATGATATTATTAAATACACATTAATAAATTGTCAAATAAAGCTATTTGACATATATCATTAATATTGTATTTGAGATATTTAAAGTAAATATAATACATATATTTGAGATATTTGTATTTAATTAATTAATTAATTATTTAATTGTTAAATGATTAATATAATTAAAATATAAATATCTCACCAAATGATAAAGTTATGAAAAGATTATAATTTTAAATTGTTGACTTTATACTTAAGAAAAAGGTTGTCAAAATTGTTTTGACTTCTTTAGATATTTGATTAAATTGTTTAAAATGAAAATATCTATTCCTTTTTTTTTTATAAATTTCGGCCATACACTTAAATAAATATAAGTGTTATATTTTTGAGTTGCTTTTATTGACTTGTTGAATTTTCATTAAAGTTGTAATGATCAAATTGCAAGTTGATTAAAGTAAGCTTTAAATGAAAAAAAAATATCTAGATATTTTGTATATGCTCCTAAATTTTGGCCAAGGCTTATTTGTGGAGTATATATTGTTTTGTTCATTTTTAGGGTTAATGAGTTCATAAGTTATCAAATGAAACAAAAAAGTAGTTGAGAGAAAAGCTTGAAGGCTAAAGAAAAAGCTTGGAAATCTTTGAGTTTTGTAAGTTTTTCTTTAAAGCTTTCAACATGAAAAATATTTCTAACATGTTAGCATCATTTGTGTTGCTTTGGTGTTGTCTCTTCTTATAGTTTGTGTTTATTTTGGTTGTGAACTTTGATGAAAGATTGATGCATGTAAGTAAGCTTGAAATGGTTTCAAAACTTTACTTTTGATTTTTGGAAAATCAAGTTGCCATTCTAGAGTTGGTAAGCCACTCCTTGGTGACCTAGAATTGTTCTAGAGTTGTTTCAAAGTGGTGAGGCTAGATTGGTGAAGTATTGAATGGATTAAAGTGTTGGATTTTGTAAATTTGGTGAAATTGGACAATTTGATGAAATTGAAAATTAGGGTTCATAACCCACTCCAAATTTGGGGCTTTTCATATATGTGATGTATTATGGTATGAATATGATGCATGTAAATTTTTGGGTTGATTGGATTTGATCTTGGCATGTTTTGAACAAAAGGGACCAAAATGTAATTACTTGAAAATTTGGGGTGCTCACGGCAATTACTAAAAAATTAGGGACTTGTGTTAAATCTGATTTTGATGCATTATATGTGTTCAAAAATATTTTAGAAATGATTTAGAATCATCCAAAATTATATTTGATAATTTGTGGGCTAAAATAATCAATTTTCAAAGTTTTGGGACAATTCGGTAATTACCAAGAAATTTGATCTCTTGTGTAATTTTTCAGAATTTGATAATTGGATAATTAAATAAATAAGTTTATTTAATTGATCCGAGAAAAAATTTGAAATCGGAAAATTTTGATTTTCCACTATTCCGCTGCGTTACCGATATTCCCCTTAAAAACCCCTACAAAATGGTATTAGAGCGAGTCTGATTCTGGACACCCTAATATGATTAGCCATTTAGAAAATCTAATGTTTGTCCTTTTCTTTACTTGATACATGCATGCATGCTTTCATTTAATTTGATTAAATTAAAGTGTATGACACTTTATGGAATACCCTCTTAATAAGGTTTTAAAGTAACTGGTATTGTGAATACTTGTTTCTTGGTTCGCCTTGTCAATACGGTTTATAAATATTTTTCCATACTACATCCGAGACCGTGCCTCTACTGTGATGGTGTAGCCGATAGAGATTATTTATGCCAGATGTATATTAGATACTAGATAAATTCAAGCGAAAGCGCAATCCTGAACATGCCCTAACTGTCAGGGTTACGCAAGTAGCTTGAGTTTATCATTGACGAGTTTAACCTTGGTACGTCTCCTTGTGGGACTGCCTTAGTAGTCACAACGAGAAACGACCAGGACCAGAAACCCAGGAGTCACTAGTGAGTGATTGACAAATGAGTTGTCTACCTGATGAATATACGTAGGCGAGACTGTGTCTCTGCTGTGAGCTGAAATATATTCATGGGGTCCTCTTCCCATTATGGAATTCGATTTAATTATTGAATTCTCATTTTTTTTTCCGTTGGGGATTACGGTATTACGTAAAATAATGGGAGACACTTCTAAGTTTAAAATATTCCATAACTTAGGCATTGTGTATTATTATGGAAGTTGCCGCTTGTTGTTTCCTTATTCTATTGTTTATATAGAATTGAACTTTTATTCACTGCACACATATTTTAATATGTTATCTGACTTGACTCTTGGTTGCAGTTATTTTAGAATAGGTTCTAGATACTAATAGACTATGATATTATTAGATTGGTCTAAACCATCGGGAACTGTTATTCCGATTTTCTTGTAAAATCATTATGGTTAGTGACTTAGTTTCTAAGTCATGATAGATCATCTAGATAGATATCCCTTTTAGGATATAATACTTTAGAGAGAATAGTTTCTTGTGCGGTAAGAATTGAGGGTTTTAACAATTAATAATATAACCTTACCCTACCATCGATAACCATATTCCAAACAAAGCCCAACACAAGGTGAATGAAATTCAATTTTAATTTCATTTCGCTAAAATAATATTTTGTTTTTTCCAGGAAGTATTTAGAAGGGCGATTCTGCAGGCCGACCCCCCTGAGAATTTCTCTCTTCAGACCGTTCAAGTGGTCATAAGGCCTCAGGTAAAAAAGTTGTATTTCTGCAATTTTATGAATTAGGGTTCGTTCTGCTTTTCAGGTTAATGTAATTAAATCGTATTTATATAAATTTGGTGAATTCGCAGAAACAAACAAAGCTAGCGCAAGATGAGAATCAGTTATTAGGAAATGTGCTTCGGGCCTTGCTTCAGGAATTGGTGGTATGTTTCTCTTACTTTATCTATTGAACTCGTTTGAGATTTTGCATTTTTACATTGAATTGAGAAAGAGCTTTTGAATAAGGGTATGTTTGGGATTGAGATTGAGGTCGCTGTGGAATGTAATTACTAGCTGTTAAGTATTAGTGAGTGGGTGGTTGCTAAACATTAGCTGCTAAGTACTTTTTAGTTGCTTTACGTTCAAAATTAAACTGAACGAGTACTAACATCCTAAGATTAGTTTATGTAAAATTAGATAAAGCACTTGGAGATGAATCATTTGAAGTGGTTTTTGGATTGCAAAGCACTTGAAAAAGTTTCTACGTTTCTTAAAAGTATTTTTGTCAGTTTTAGCTGAAACCTTCAAAATAGATGTCGAAGGGCTTCTAGCTATATAAGAGTAGTTTGATGATGCCAAAAAACTCCCAAGTACACTTTTAATTAAGCTTGTTTACTGACATGTGCATTTGCTACAGTCATCTGCAGTACAGTCAGGAGAGCCAATAATGCATTACGGCCATTCAGTAGATGATAGTGAAACTAGCCAGGCTCAAATTCCTCGTCTTCTAGGTCTGTAAATGCTTTCACTTTACTTTTGGGATTTTATTCCTTGAAGAAAAAGCATTATTGGAGCCTCCACTCCATGGGGTTGACCAAGTGGTTTTTAAGCAGCTTTTTTGACTCACCACCGTGTTAAAATATTGGAATTTTTTTGAATTTATGTGAGGCATAATGTTAAGATATATATCCAAGAGAGATTGAATACATAAGTGCTTCGATATTCTCTATAGAACTTAATTTAACAGGTTCGTTTGGTTTATCCACTCAAACCTTTGAAACCTAAAGATTTATTGATTCTAGGAGCTATTCCAACTCATTCTTTTACACAAGTTTTAGTTGATCATATTACATTAGAGTTACATAATTATTGGTATCTCTCTCACTCTCACTCTTTTTTCTTTTTTTTGGTGTCGGCTTTCAGATATTGTGCTGTATCTTTGTGAGAAAGAACACGTTTAGGGTTAGTATGATATTTCAGCTCTTGGAAGATTTGACAGAGTTGTCTACTATGAAAAATTGCAAAGATATATTTGGATATATAGAAAGTAAACAAGACAGTTTAGGAAAGGTTTGTGTTATCTTATTATTCCTGGTATTTTTCATTCCTTCATGATTGCTACTGAGCTTGCATTCAACGCTATAGTGTAAGTCCTCCATACCTTGGATCTTGGTTGATACTTGTTCTTGAATTTGATGGTTGCATTTGATACAACAAGATCTGTTTGCTCTGTGGAACACTTGTGATGTTAAGAACATGCAATCAACTTCTTCGTCATCTATCAAAGGTAGTGTAATTAAACCTGACTTTCATATTCCATTTATAATTCCTAGTAGGAAACAATCAAATCTATTATAATGTTTGTTTGTCTTTTGCTTGTCCACAGAGATTTTTGCTTGTGCATTCTCTTGATGAAGTGACATTAGAGTGTGATCCCATTATTTGCATCTTGTTGTTAGCACCCAAGTCTCCGTGCACTTTTGATATTATGAAATTTGAGAGAACATGTTTTGTTCCCTATCATTTGCTGGAAATTTCTGCCTAGCTCTTCCTTTTTTCTTCCTTTTGATGTGAATTTAGCTATTGATTCAATTCAATGTTGGCATCTTTTTATTTCTTTTAATATTCTTGTCCGCCTTCATTATGTTCCGTTTTTATTATTTTTGTAAAACAAATCAAGAACATAATTGAAATAAGAACCCCCTGCTTTTACATTACTTATAATTTTTTCCTTGTTGTGTCCCACTTGTTTGCTGAAAATGAAACGTGTTTCTATTTTGTCCATTTTCATTAATGTGGTGTTGCAATAAATGTTCCATTCTTGTTCCTCCCAAATACAAAGTTACACAATTCCCATTGCAGAGGTGAGGGAATAATAAAAGAATTTTATTTTCACTTTCTCTCTCTCGCCCTCTGTCTCTACTGTTGACCATTGTTCCTTCTCGTGCTACTATTGCTAAACTGGTGCTGAAGGTGCAATTAATAGCTTTTCTTTCTGAACAACAGTAGTGACAGAAACCACCGTAGGATTGTGTGCTAGGCAATCCCATATAATTGAGCGAATCCCAAGAACCGCGAATCACGATTTTGTAGGAACAAAACCCTTCCAAGATCAAGTTAGACCCTCAAGAAACCTGTTTTTGAAAACTCTTCTTTATTAAGTCTAACCTCTAGAGAACCTGCTTCTAGCAATCCTTCTGTATTCTTGAAACAATCTTGCTAGCTATTTAGAGACGCCACAAAGATCGTCAATCTTTGATAAGGCTTGATAATGGTTCAGTCAAGAACCATGAGAGAATCTACTCTCACACAATATGGGTGTTAAACGCCAATAGCTATTCTTTATTCAAAATTATCTGTTAAATTACAAGCTAAAACACCTTTAAATAGGCCATTGTAAAATCATAAGTTAACTGAAACAAGGAAAACTAATTAAACTAAAATGCTTAAAAGAAATCATAGTTGAACTATAAAAACTAAATCCTAAGCTAAATAAGACTCAAAATTTCATGAATGGGCTTTTAAAATAATATTAGAGTTAACTTATCACTTAAATATAACATAAAATTAAAAACATATAGCTTAAAACTATAGGGATAATTACGATTTCATTTTTGACTAGGAGTAAGTCCAAATTTGTCTTTGACATAAACTACAAAGTTGTAGATCTTTGAGTTTCCTTTCCAATATGCAACTTGAAACACTAAAATCAGACATTAGATAAGAAAGTTACGGCCAAAATACGAAGACCGCGCAAATCCCTCCGTCATTGCCTAATTGGTCTTCTCTTGAAACTATTGATGGAATTTGACCAAGAACCTCTTTCTTGATGTATCTTGAGTATTTTAGATTTGGATAATGCCCAATTCTCGTACCTTGGATCACATCATTCCCTCTCTGCTCGAAAAGATTTTATATCTCTGAATACTTAGAATTACAATAGATATGTCTTTATATAGGCATTACATCAAGTTAAATATAAAAACTAAATATACTAATAATCATTAGGATTACATAATCGTATCTCAATGATTATGTAACATTATCTTAGTGATATATAGAATCATAATCATTTCTTTGGATGATTATGATTATGATTATGATTCTAACAATATCTTAGGGATTCTAACACTTCCTCTCAAGCTGGAGCATACGTATCATATGCACCAAGCTTGTTAAAAATGAAACCAGTACAAAGACCACAGAGAGACTATGGTGTTTTAACACTGCTAGAGAATGTGTAGCAGGAATATATGCGGTGACTTGGATGTTTTAATGTTGTTGGAGAATGCACAATGAGAACAGATGCAGAGGTTGGATGGTTTAACATCTTTGAAAAATGCACAACGGGAAAAGTTTAAACTATTCCAAAATAACTCAAAACATCTAAAAAAAAACTTGCCAAATCACCCCATGACAGAGAACCCCAAAAAAAAAGTCAGTTGTGGAACTTGATGCGAACAAGGAACGAATGGCTGACAATATCTGAGCATTTCATTGTCGTCAGTGTTATCAAGACTGCCATAAAAGTTGCGGTGTGTGAGGCTCACACGCATATAGTAGCTCATGTTCCCCACGCGCCAGCTTGAACAATGACTCTAAAAGAGAGAAACCAGAACCCAGAGAAAGATTGTCGCTGAAACCATATAAAGAAATAAGATGATTTTATATTTCTGGATACTTAGAATTACAAGTGATATGCATGTATATAGGCATTACATCAAGTTAAATATAGAAACTAAATATACTAATAATCATTAAGATTACATAATCGTATCTCAATGATTATTGACACACTCACAAAGTGGTTCTTTACTCTCAAATATAAGAGTGTCGAAATAATAAAATAACCCGGTGAGTCCATGGTCGATCCACAAAGAATAGATTTAATATGATAAAATAATAATTCAACTAATAATATAAAAACAATAAAATAAAATTCTGAGTTTAGGAGATCTACTCTTAATATTTCAAATATAAAATATATATTTTTTTTATAAAATTTAAATTATAATTATTTCCCAATTAATTTATTTCATGATTATCAGGTATTAATTATGTCAACACATGTAATCCGTCTTGTCTATTTATAGAGGATGCTCAACATCCTTTTTCCAATTTGCAAATTGCAATTTGCAATTCTATCAATCAAGCATGCAATAATTTGCATGCTTGTCATTGAATGCAAATTCTTTGTATGCTTTGTCATTGCATGCAAATTATTTGCATGCAATGACAAAGCATGCAAATAATGTGCATGCAATGACAGCATGCAAATAATTTGCTTTGTGGATGATAAATTATTATTTTTTTTTTTTTTATTTTTCATTTGCATGCAATGACAGCATGCAGATAATTTGCTTTGTGGATGGCAAATTATTATTTTTATTATTTTTATTTTCATGTTTGTTTTCTTTTATTTAAATAATGAAAATTATCTTGTGTAGCCAGTTCTACGCTAAGCTCATCCAACAGCGAAGCAAGTTTGATCAATCTTTTTATATCCAATTCGAACTCAATCTTCATGCTTCTTTGGGCTTCTGAATCCATATTTCATATCCATTTTTCTGTTGAGCATCTAAAACAGTATTTTGCCTACACAAGAATTCAAAATCACAATAAAATAGATACAACATAATTTTAATTATTATTTCACAAAAGTGATAAGTTAAGAGGATTAATAACATTATAGGTGTAAAATGATTAATTTATCTGTTATTAAATGTACAATTTTCGGCGTTAATCAATTATCATTGTTTTAAAATTCGGTTGAGGCGGCCGCCTCGTGGCGAGGGCACGTTGAGGCGGCCGCCTCTTTCGGTTTTTCCAAGGCGGCCGCCTCACGCCAAATCGGCGTGAGGCGTCTTGAGGCGGCCGCCTCACGCGCAATACTTTTTTTTTTTTTTAAATTTTTAATTGATCCGTCATATTTCTGCCAAGTTTCCTCAATAATTTGTAACTGTATAATATATGGACCTCAAAATGACTCATAGAAGAAACACAATTATTGAATATAATTTTTTAGATCTTGAAAGTTTAAATTTCTATTGCTATTTTATGTAATTAAAATTTTCAAAAAAAAAAATGGAAATAAATATAAACACACTTTATACAAAAATAAAAAATAAACAATTCCAAATCTTGTCAAATCAATTGAATGTAGATCTGTCTTCCAACCAATATTGGCTGGCTATTTGGAGTCTAATAATATTTTTTATGTAACAAATTCATATAATTATTTATTTATTTATTTTCCCTCTAAATTAATCAATAATAGTTCTAGAAAGAATTGACTGCATCAATTAATTAACAAGTTGGTTGGAATCATTTCTGTAAAGATTCTGCAACATAAGGTTAGAGATTTGCAAAGATTTGCTTTGTCCTTGAGGCGCCCGCCTCGCCGCCTCGAGGCGGTCCGCCTCGCGCCTCAATGGCCGGCCGCCTCGAGGCGCCGCCACGTATTTTTAAACATTGTCAATTATGTAATAATATCTTAGAGATATATAGAATTACAATCATGTCTTTGGATGATTATGATTACGATTCTAACAATATATTAGAGATTCTAACATATATGATAAGAGATACTGCTATTTAAGTTAACTATATCTTGTTTCTAAGCAATGATGTTAAAGGCGCCGCCTATGCGACACTTGCGCAAGCGCTTGGGTGGGCTTTTTAAACAGCCGCTTAGGTGGCGCTTAAGTATTTTAAGTTATGATTCTTTATATAGTAGATAAATTTTGCATGTATGACTAGTAAACCCATCATTTGATTGGTCAAAGGCGGCGCTTGGGCCGTGCTTAAGCAGCGCTTATACGAGTTGAACTACCAAAATGCCTTGCCCTACCTAGCACCTTTGACAACATAGTTGCTAACAGAAATATCACTTGATGTTTCTTTTTTTATAAATAGATGGTGAATGCAGAGAAAAAACACTAGTTCTTCGCTAATACAAATAATTTAAATGATGAATAAGTCTGATGTTACAATTAATACGGAAGTAGGTCAGTTGTCTGGCATTAATGAAATTTTAATTGTTTTTTCCTTCATATGGATGTGTATAGTTCATCATGTTTCATCTAGTATGTTGTCTTTGGGAACAGTTAGCTTTCTGTCTATCCCTGCATGATACTTCAGTTTCATGTTCAAACTTCAAAGTGATGTGATCATCAGATGGACTTATCAGCTATAATGAATGACTCTTCTATGTAGATTTCTGGACATTGCTAGTAGTAAAACCTTCGTAATGATTGCACTTAATCCACGATTATGATTAATGTCTTTCAGTCGGATGTATGATTCACATATCCTTAAGTCAGCGGCTTGTTGGCTGTGCTTGTATGATATCCACCATTCGGAATGATTGGGTTGTGATCCAGAAGTTCAAACCTCAATCGGTATTGTTTTAGTTATAGAGCTTGTATAGAATAAATAATATTAAGAGGTTATTTTACTGCAGCTAAATTGACTCGTGAATTTGTTTCTTTGAGTTTGCAGGAGTAATTTTGTAACCCTGCTCTGAGTCTTGCTCCTACAAAATGGCAGAAATTTACTTCCAGTTTGATGGTATTTCTCTTATTTGCAAATTATTTTTACTGCTAGTTTTATTGTAGCATTGTCTTAATTTATTATTATTATTTTTTTAAAAAATTTTATATATTGTAATGACCCAGAAAATGTTTAGGCAGTTTATCCCTCAATCCAACTGTTTTCTTGAGATGTGTAGGTTGTGTTGAACACCTTCGATGCTCAGCCTTTAAGTGATGAAGAGGGAGATGCGAATGTTTTGGAGGAAGAGGCAGCAACTTTCAACATAAAATATCTTACAAGCAGTAAATTCTTATTATTAATGTGTTCTTTTTCTTTTGCTTCCTATCAAAAGATGGGTTTCAATATTGTGCCCTTTTGTGGAATGAATTAATATTCATTATTTCTACTTTTTTTAAAATTACAGATGGACCCATCTGCGGGAATAGAAGCCGAATATCACCGCAAAAACAACCGGGTAAGTTTGGTTCTTGTATGTTCTTACTTTTCTATAGGGGTGTTCACGGGTCGGGTCGGGTCGGGATTTTCACATTTTTTTTTTTACCCGATCGGGTCGGGTCATTCGGGTCTTCTGACCCGAAACCCGAAATTTCAGAAGGTAACCCGCGCGGGTCGGGTCACAACGGGTCGGGTCAAAAAAGTGCGGGTCGGGTCGGGTCGGGTCAACACAATATTAAGTAAAAATAATATATATAATTTTATTGATACAAACGTATTATGAATAAAGGTGTAGCCGAAATGGCAAGCTCTTCCTTTAGTTGGAACTATGTGGCAGTTCAAATCTCACCACTGTCAAACCACTGTCAATTTTTTCCTATTTTTTTTAAATAAAAAAGTTGCCAAATATGCTGGCAGAGGGATTCGAACCTGCAACCAAGGGCAGACAGAGCGCGCACACTGCCAATTTGGCTACAAATTTTTGTTGTCAAAGTGTATCATTAAAAATATATATACTATTATTATAATATCATTCACATCGGGTCGGGTCGGGTCAGACCCGAGTTTCTTGGCTTAAACCCGTGACCCGAAATTAAAATTTAAATTTTATAAACCCGACCGGGTCGGGTCGGGTTGTTGCGCCCGACCCTATGAACACCCCTACTTTTCTATATGATTTTGCTTATGAGATGGTTTTTTATTTATTTTTATTTTTTTTGGGGGGATGGGGGAGGTGTTCAAGTTACACTAATAATGAATATTATATTCATATGGCTTGTAGCCATTTGCGTAATTTTTTTTTCCTGGTTATATTGCTTCTTCGAAGCAGAGAAATTAGAATATCTTAAAGACAACAGAAAATGTGTAAGAGAGGTAAATATAAAGATGGTTGGAAACATTAAATTGGCATATGTGGACATAATTGTTTTTTTTTTCTTTGCCGTGTTGCTTCCGGAAGGTAGAGAAAGCACTTGTTTCTTGAAGATAATGGAACAGTGCAAATGTTAGCAAATATGAATATATGCTGAAATTTGGTATATTGGAGACAGAAAATAAATATAATAAGCAAATAAAACGTTGTCTCTGGGGTATATATTGCCTACTTAACTAGAGGAAAGTACTCGTGGAACAAGAGAGAGTTTGGAGGCTCCTTTGGGGAGATATTCCTTTCCAACTTGGGAGAAAATAGTAGTGGAACAAGTGAAGTGTGCCGCGCATAATTTTTTTTCCACACATTTTCTGTTCTAAGATCGGTGCATGTGGTATCTTTAGAACAAACACCTAAAAATGGAAAGACATTGTTGTGGACCTGTAGCTGTTTTACATCTTGAGACATGAATTGTAACAGAAGTTGGAAGTTTAGAGAAGTTAGATATGCTGTGAAAAATGTTAATCTCAGAAGTTATATCAACAACATTTTTTTTAAAAAAAATTTCATTTTCTTTGAAATTTGTATGTTCCAAGGTCATGTGGTTGCGTTTTTGTTGTAAAAGCATGCAGAATTTTCATTTTTATTATAGTAGGAAAGATCAGTCGCCGGTGTGCTCGTTCTGAAAACTTGTGTTTCTCTCTTGCTACAGTATGCATATATATACATGAGTAATTTCTTGTAACCTTGTGCAGGTCTATTGCTGGAAAGGTCTCCGATTTTCAGCTCGACAGGACTTGGATGGGTTTTCTAGAGTATGATTATTTGTCAACCAATACCTTTTAAATATATGCTTTGGTTTAGGTTAGCCTGATGAGACTTATGCCAATATCATTGCAGTTTCATGACAATGGTATTGAAAAAGTTGTGCCACTAGAGCTTTTGCCTTTTCCTGTCCAGTCCAAATACGAAGCTAAAGCAAACGACAAGTCCAAACGTGCTAAAAAGGAAGATAAAAAGAGTGCTCCATCTCAAACTGAAGAAAATAAGGTATCTAGCCTACATTTAGCTTCCAAATCCTCAAATATTTTAGTTAAATAATTAAATCAGCAAGTAATTCTAAGATAATCTTGCATTGTCCTTTCTGGCTAAATAAAATGCTGGTTCCACCGCTTAGGCTTGATATGTATTGTATTTGCACTTCTTGATAAATGAATTATATGTTTATTTGTTTTAATGAATCAGTAATCATATTCAACTCATTGGGAACAACAGCTAATTCTAGTTGACATGGCTTGTCAGTCTTTAAATATTTCTTTCCTTATTTTTATTTTTATTTTTATTTTTAGATGTAGCCCTTTACTGCATCATGTCACATTTTTATGAGGCGCGTTCAAAGACGCATGCCTGATGAAGGTCGCCCCATGGCTAGAAGGTTTGTAATATTGAAGTTTATAGTCTTGCAAAAGATTTATGATTGGTCTGTTTTGTTTCAGATTGCAGCATCTGCAAGTGAAATAGATGGCCAAGGTATCCGAGTTGATCTGGAAGCCTCAACAGCTCCAATGGAAATTGATGCTACAGCTGGAACTGGCAACATCTCCCAAAGCGGTACTCCAACTCTAGATGAACATCAGAAGCAGAGTTCCGACACTGATATCGTATAAGTGGCTGGCCAGTTGGATGCCGATGCAAGGATGATGGATGGAGAGACAGATGCAGAAGAAGTTGATTTTGAAGCAATTGGCTAAGATGAGGGAGTAATTAATTCTGAATGCAAAATGCTTAGCTTTTAATGCTAATTTAAAGAGCTCTAATTTTAAATATATATATATACAGAGTCAGGATCCAATGAGCTTTTAAGTTGCGTGACAACGGGAAAGTACCAGTACTTTTCCGTTGTCTTTTAATTCGAATTGATAAAGTATTGGTACTTTCCTGTTATCCCACAACTTAAATGAGTTGCGGGATCTCTCATTGGATCCCAACTCTCTCTCTATGTGTGTGTATATATATATATTCTAGTTATCATATATATCTACTAATTTATTGTTAGCGTAATTGAACTCAATGAAGGATTTTGATGATGCAAGCAACGCAAGAGATTTCGACGCGCATTCGCGAGCATTACAAAAAGATGTCGAAGTAAATGGATGTGAAGATTCAAATGCCACTTGAAGATATCAAGTGTAGTTTTATACATTAGGGCTCTTATTATAAGTGAGTTGATAATTTCAGTAATCTAAGCTCATAGGACTCGGGCACATTCATATAGACGCATCAGGGTTAAGTGCAAAATGGTTTTAATATTTAAATCCTATGTTTTCTGCACTGAGATCGGCATACCGGTCCTTGACACCGGTATATCGGTGACCCTACTCTACCTAAGGCATATATGCATGCTATCTGGAACCAGATTACTCCATACCAATTTATTATACCAGTCAGTCTGAAGTTTGTATAGCTACTGGAATCAGGACAGATCATATCGGTCCCCATACCGTTAGCTAACCGGCATATCGGTCACCATACCAGTCAGTAATTTGGTTCGCGCACTTTAATCTTCAACGGTCATATAGCTGTTTGAATTGCATGACCAACTTATTGGCCCCCTGTAGACTTGACATACCAATCTCAGGACATAGCACAGTGGCAGTTTTCACATTCACTATATATTGAGCCCCAATTTCGTTTTTGCCTAACTTCTTGCACTTTCATACATTTTTTCTAAGACAAAAACATTAAGAGTAACTTAAACCTTCTTGATCAAACACTCTCATCATAGTTAAAAGCTCACACACTACACGTTCGTATCATCTTAGTGAGCGTGGTTTACTTGGGTTAGACACTCACACTTAAATCTTCTTATTATTTATGAGTGCTCAAGTTGTACCGTAAGTTTCTTATTATCATACACTTGGTTGGAAAATCTCTTATTGAGTTGGTATACTCAAAAGGGTAATTTGTGTAAAGGTTAAAAAATGGACCTAAGTGACAAAACTCTTGGTGTTGTAAAAAGTTTGAGGTAAATCTAGGAAAACTCTTGATTTGGGGTGAACCATAAAAAATTATTGGTTTACAAGTGCGTCACGGAAAACTCGGTGTAAAGTGTGGAATTACTTTTACATAGTGAAAAGCTTCAAACGTGGTTTGGAGGAGTGGACATAGGTAAAGAGTTGACTGAATTACTATAAACTACGATATCATTTTCTCTATCACTACACTCCTTTTTATCGCAAGTTATATTTTGTATTTGCATATTATTTAGTAACTTGCACTTTACTAATATATTGTGATTGAGAAAATTGATCATTAAGCTTTATTGGTAAAACTACCGATTAAGTAGTTTAAAATCAAAAAGATTTATAATTCTGCATAATTAGAACATTACCCAATTCACCCTCCCTATTGGGTATAATATTGTTGCTTGAGTGCTTGTAGGTAATTTCATTTATAGTATTTGTAGTTGAGATTTGATGTAACAAAGACAATTATTGTATAGTGAAGAAATATCATATAAAAACTCGGTTTGGGTGTTTCGGTGCTATGAATTATGAATGTATGAAATTGAGGGCACGTTTGGAATTTTAGTGTATGAAACTAAATATGAGATCGGGTTTGAGGGGAATTTTTAAAAATATCAAAACTCTTTTAATTTAGTTTAGGGAAATTGACAAAAATAACCAAAAATCTTGGGGTGATTGTGAAATTATCCGAGTTAAACACTTCATTTCAAAAATAACCAATAAATGATGCGATCAATTGTAATATGTGGAATCGGTTGCACGTCTGAGGCAATTGGTTACTTCAATTTATAATTTTTTAAATTTTGAATATAAATTATTGCCATTGCGCCAGGCGCAACTGGTTGGGCAATAATTTTTTCACTATAAAAATGAATGTTAGGTGCTTCATTTATGCGTCTAAATCAATCATTCTTCTTAGTTCGAAACTCTTATTACTTCTCTTCTTCATTTTTTACGATCTTTCTTATGGATTCTCAAATCACAATTTTAGAAATTATTTTCATGTTCCAATTTCCCAAGACGTGACTGGCATGAGACAGTGTTGCTATCTCCTTGAGCCTCATAACTAATAACTAATGCTTGCACTATATGACTATTAATGACTTATTCTATTTCTTGGCCTGATTTTTTTCCTGAACATGCATGTATTTTCTATGATTCTTGCTATAAAAATTTCACTTCATTACACATGCATTGCTCATATAAATGCTTGACATATTCTGATATACCCAACTGTTAGCATTTGGCCTAATATGGTACTAAACTTTGCAGGGGGCCATTGCACTTTGATAAGCGGTAAATATATCAACATTTACTGTCCCTTTTACTTAATATTTTGTATAGTTTCTTGATTTTTGTGAATATTTTGAGGTGCTTTGTGTTATTTTGTAGATAAATAAAATAGCAAGACTCTCTGGAATCAAATCAGGGCTTAAACGGTGAAAATCGGATGAAAAAGGGCAAATCGGGAAACTTTATGTTCACGCGTCGCGACGCGCAACATATTTACGTCGCGACGCTCCACAATTATGCAGCTTGCCGACACGCGTCATCGATGACGTTATCATTGAAGCCCGCATCGCGACGCAAAACCCTCAACGCGTCGCGACGCCAAGCCAATTATTTTGCCGACAGCCACGTGTCAAGATCTTGTTGAATCAACGGCGTGTCGCGACGCGCGGGGTAGAATTTTTCCTATAAATTGAAGCTAAAATCAAAAGGAAAATCCATACATTCTTCTGGGAATTTCCTTAATAATACTAAGAAGATTGTATCTTATTTGTTTATTTACAACTTTCTGTATTTAATTTTTTTATTTTACGTAATAGTTCTTTCTTTACTTTACTTTTTCAGTCTTTATTTTTATTTTTCAGTATGAGGAGGTAATCCCCTCTGTTGGGGTCAAAGGTTAAGCTTTTATTACTAATATTTATATTAATCTCCCTTAATTATAATATATAAATTATTTAAAACCCGACTGAATGGGATACCGCCTTTATGGTCGGTTGGACTTAATTAAATTGATTTTAAGATGTCTAAATTGAATATCGCCTTTATGGTCGGTTGGAATTAATCATAAATCTGACTTAATCAGGATACCGCCGATATTGTCGGTTGGTAATGCCATGCAAAGTTTATATATTATAATAAGGGAGATATCTAAATTAGAAGTAATAAAAGTGGATCATCTGACCCTAGTATTTTCTTTATTGTTTATTTTATCTTTTTAATTTTCAGCTTTACTTTATGTCATTTTCTTTATTTATGTTTTTAATAGTCCTAAATATGTGTGGTAACTAAACCATTTATCTGAGGTTGTGATGAATTCCAATATCACCGGTTTATAAGTGGTAATTTTATTTATATGTCTTGGGTAATATAAAGGTTTATTTATTGAGCCTTAAGCTTAATGCTTCTTGTTAATTGACCATTAATAAGATTGATTTGGTAAACTTAAAATGAATTTGGAAAATGGATTTTAGGTTTAGCCTTAGACTCAATAGCTCACGATCACACCTTGGGGCAAGAGACTCTTAGGTAGATTTCCTTACATGATAGGAATATACCTGTCGGGCAGGGGTAGCCATAATTGGAACTTAATCTTAATGAATTCAGTTAACTTGGTTGATATATGAATATGATTAATTGGGTTATACTGGGTGTTTGCATCTGACCATCGGAATAGGCTTTTACATAAATTCGTGTTCCAAGTTAATAAACCAATATATTGCACAAACATGAGATAACCACTTCATCTTTAAAAGATATTGGAAGGATTCACAATTCTAGATAGTTTTATAATATTGAATTTTTCTTTAAGTTACATTCGCACTGTTTTATTTAATTGTTTTAGTTCAAAATCACAATCCAATCAACAAACCAATCTATTAGGTACTCGTAAATATTTAACTTCATAAGTTGATAGCTTAGGTATTAAATCCAAGTGAGATCGATACATTTTATACTACTTGAGTGATACGTGCACTTGCGTTACGTGATTGATTTCACCGATCAAGTTTTTGACTCCGTTGTCGGGGACTTATTTATCTTTTAATATTAATTTTGGGGTTAGATACATTTACTTGTGTCTAATTTCTTTTTACTTATTATTTATGTTTTCTTGTGTTTTATGTTCTCAGACACTACATGAGAAGAACCAGAAGCTTTGAAATCCGTCCGCTTGACCCGAAAATTGAAAGAACCATCAGACAGTTGAGAAAGGAAAGGCGAGAAGGCCAAGAAGCACAGATCAACATGGAACATGAACCTTTGGAGGTTGCACCACCAATTCCTATTCAAGACAGAACTATTCTGGTGGTTGATGGCTTCATTTCATGTATTGTACTTCCTCCCTTACTAGCAAATGCATGTGACATCAAAACATGCATTTAGATTATACAACAGTCAGTTCAGATTGGGGGGAATGCAACTGAAGATCCCAATGCCCATATCAGCAACTTCCTAGAAGTTTGTGGCACATTCAATTACAACCGAGCGGTAGAAGAAGCAATGAGACTGCGTGTATTCCCATATTCCTTGAAAGACAGAGCTAAGGCTTGGCTACATTCACTACCAGCAGGTTCCATCACAACTTGGAACACTTTAGCCACCAAATTCCTTGCAAAGTACTTTCCACCAGCCAGAACTGCAAAGCTGAGGAATGACATTACATCATTTGTACAACATGACTCGAAATCTCTATGTGAAGCTTGGGAAATGTACAAAGAATTACTTAGAAAATGTCCTCATCATGAGATTGTAAAGTGGCTAAAAGTCCAAACCTTCTATAATGGACTTCCTAGACTGATGAGAACCACAATTGATGATGCTGCTGGAGGAGCTTTAATGGAAAAATGAGAAGATCAGGCATGAGACTTAATTGAAGAAATGACCAACAATAATTCTTTGTGGCCAACAGAAAGAAGCATGATTCAACGAATAGCAGGAATCCACGAAGTCGGAGCCAACACAGCAATGAATGCCAAGCTGGAGCAGATGTGGAAATGCCTGGAAACACTTAGCACGCAAGTTGTAAACATCGCCGGTGTCATAAGTTCACCATATAGAGGAGCACCAGAGGCAAATCAACATGATGAGATGGTGAATTATGTCAACAATTTCAACAGACAAGAGAACAATCCATATTCCAACACCTATAACCCAGGGTGGAGGAATCATCCCAATTTCGCATGGAGCAATAATTCAAGACAAAAGAACAATCTACCACCCGGATTCCAATAACAAAACAAAGGCCAGAAGTATGAAAAAGAACCAGAAATAAAAAAAATGCTTGCAGAGATGTTCAAAAAGTAAGAAGCCAAATATGATGCTATGTTTCAAGACCAAACATAATTCAATCAAAGCCAATCATCATCTATAAAGGCACTGAAAAATCAAATAGGACAACTGGCTAATGCTCAGAGTTACAGACCGCAAGGTACCTTTTCTAGCAACACATAACCAAATCCAAGGAACCGAGGGAATGAGCAATGTCAAGTCATTACTTTGAAAAGCGGTACTGAAATCAACAAAGATGTTGGAATCAATGCGTCCATTGAGAAAGTTCTAAAAGAAAGTAGCGAAGCAGATTCACAGATGGAGGAAAAAAAGGCAAAAGAAAATTTCACTCCACCTCCACCTTTTCCACAGCGTCTCCAGAAAAGTAAACTAGACAAGCAGTTTGCTCGATTCTTGGAGATCTTCAAAAGACTGCATATCAACATTCCATTTGCGGAAGCATTGGAACAAATGCCCAGCTATGTCAAATTCATGAAAGACATTCTTTCACGAAAACGGAGATTGGGAGATTACGAGACAGTAGCATTGACAGAAGAATGCAGCGCCATCATTCAGATGAAGCTTCCCCCAAAGTTGAAAGATCCTGATAGTTTCACCATCCCTTGCACCATAGGAGAATATTAGTTTGGTAAGGCTTTGTGTGACTTAGGTGCCAACATTAACTTGATGCATTTATCTATATACAGGAAACTGCAGATTGGAGAAGTAATGCCCACCTCAGTTACTCTGCAGCTTGTTGAAAGATCGCTTACATTTCCGAGATGAGTAGTGGAAGATGTATTGGTTAAAGTCGACAAATTCATTTTCCCTGCAGATTTCATTATCCTTGACATGGAAGAAGACAAGAATGTACCAATCATCCTCGGGAGACCATTTTTGGCTACAGGTCGAACTATTATTGATGTACAAAAAGAAGAACTAACCATGAAAGTGCAGGACCAAGAAGTTACATTCAATGTTTTCAAAGCCATGAAATTCTCGAAAGATGAAAATGAGGAGGAATGTTTCAGAATTGATGTTGTAGATAGTATCATCCAGGATACTGATGCAATGCAACTTTCCACGAATAAACTTGAAGCTTGTATCACCAACATGAATGACAGCGAGCTAGATGATGAAATTCTGGAATGTATCAACTATCTTGACAGACCATTTTGCTTCAAATCAACACCACTGGTGGAAAATTTGGAACTACCGAAAAAGGAACGAATCAAACCCTTTATTGAAGAACCACTGCAGCTGGAACTAAAGCTACTTCCGAGCCATCTCAGGTATGCATTTTTAGGAAACTCTTCTGATTTACCTGTGATTATTTCTTCGTCGCTAACATTAGAGCATGAAGATAAGTTGCTGAGAGTGTTACGAGAACACAAGAAAGCCATTGGCTGGACTATAACAGACATTCGAGGCATTAGTCCATCATTTTGCATGCACAAAATTCTGATGAACGACGAGTACAAAGCCACAGTGGAGCATCAATGGAGACTAAATCCAATCATGAAGGAGGTCGTGAAGAAAGAAATCAAATGGTTGGATGCCGATATCATTTACCCCATCTCTGAAGTATGTGGGTGAGTCATATGCAATGTGTGCCAAAGAAAAGAGGAATTATTGTAGTCACAAATGAAAAGAACGAGCTGATTCCAATAAGAACGATGAGTGGATGGAGAGTATGCATGGACTATAGGAAGCTGAACAAAGCAACAAGGAAAGATCTTTTCCTGTTACCATTCATTGACCAGATGCTAGAAAGATTGGCGGGACATGAGTTATATTATTTTTTGGACGGATACTCGAGGTACAATCAGATCGCCATCGCCCCAGAAGATCAGGAGAAAACCACTTTTACATGCCCGTATGGTACTTTTGCCTTCCACAGGATGCCATTTGGACTATGTAATGCTCCTGCTATATTTCAACGTTGCATGATGGCCATCTTCTTAGACATGCTGGAACAAAGTATAGAGGTTTTCATGGATGATTTTTCTGTGTTTGGAGACTCATTCGACCACTGCTTGCAAAATCTGAAAAAAGTGTTACAAAGATGCAAAGATACCAACATGGTACTCAACTGAGAGAAATGCCACTTCATGGTGTAGGAAGGCATCGTCCTGGGACATCGGATCTCACAAAAGAGAATCGAGGTAGACAAAGCAAAGATCGAGATAATTGAAAAACTACCTCCACCATCATCTGTCAAAGGGATTCGGAGTTTTCTCAGACATGCAGGATTTTACAGGAGATTTATTAAAGACTTCTCCAAGATTGCGAAACCTCTGTGCAATCTTCTGGAGAAAGATGTGCCTTTCAACTTCACCAAAGAATGCCACGAAGCTTTTGAGATCTTGAAACAAAAGCTGGTCTCTGCCCCTATCATAGTAGCACCAGACTGGACGCTTCCATTTGAGGTGATGTGCGATTTTAGTGATTTTGCTGTAGGTGCAGTTTTGGCACAACGCAAAGCAAAAATTTTCCATACCATTTACTACTCCAGCAAAACTCTGAATGAAGCTCAACTCAACTACACAACCACTGAAAAGGAGTTGCTCACAATTGTGTTTGCTTTTGATAAATTCTGCTCTTATCTGATGGGTCCCAAGGTGATGGTCTACACAGATCATTCAACAATCAAATACCTGATCGCAAGAAAGATGCCAAACCTAGATTGATCCGTTGGGTGATTATGTTTCAAGAATTTGACGTGGAGATCCGGACAGGAAATGGACAGAAAACCAAGTGGCAGATCACTTATCGATGCTCGAGAATGGAGAAACAGCTGGCAATGAACTGACAATCAAAGAAACCTTTCCAGATGAACATTTGTTTACCATGAAAGAACATGATGTCTCTTGGTATGCTGACTATGTAAACTACATAGTATCAGGAAAATGGCCATTGTAATGGACTCATCAGCAACGAAATAAGTTCTTCAAAGAAGTCAAGCACTATGTCTGGGATGAACCGTACCTGTTCAAACGTTGTGTTGATCAATTACTGAGACATTGTGTTCCACAAGAGAAGGTCAACAGTGTCTTGCAGCATTGTCATTCATCACCATATGGCGGACACTTCAGCGAAAATAAAACTGCAGCCAAAGTCCTACAATAAGGTTTGTTCTGGCCCATTCTGTTTAAAGATGCTTATTTATTTGCTCTTCAATGTGAAAAGTGCCAGAGAACAAGAAATATTTCGAGGAGAAATGAAGGACCGCTTCAAAGCATTCTGGAAGTGAAGATATTTGATGTATGGGGGATTGATTTTATGGGACCATTTGTTCCATTATTCGGAAAACCTGTACATACTAGTTGCAGTAGACTACGTCTCTAAATGGGTTGAAGCAACAACACTACCATCAAATGATTCAAAAGTGGTGATAAAATTCATTAAAAAGAATATTTTCACTCGCTTCGGTACACCTCGGGCAATTATCAGTGATGGTGGCACACACTTCTACAACAGATACTCCGATGCACTCCTATCCAAATACAGAGTTACTCATAAAGTTGCCACTGCCTACCATCCGCAGTCAAATGGACAGGTTGAAGTTTCAAACAGGAAGATCAAAAGAATCTTGGAGAGAACCGTTGGATCAACAAGGAAGGACTGATCTGTAAAATTAGATGACGCATTATGGGCCTACCGGATAACTTACAAAATACCCATCAGTATGTCTCCATATCAAATGGTGTTTGGGAAAGCGTGCCATCTGCTAGTGGAGCTTGAACACAAAGCGTACTGGGCACTAAAGAAGTTAAATCTTGATCTACAAGCAGCATGAGAGAAAAGGCTCCACCAACTCAACGAATTGGAGGAATTTCGCCTACAGGCTTATGAGAATGCCAGACTGTACAAAGAAAAGACTAGGAAATGGCATGATAAAAAAATAGAACGTAGACAACTAGAACCAGGGCAGTAGATGTTGTTATACAATTCACGGTTTAAATTTTTCCATGGAAAGCTGAAATCAAGGTGGTCAGGTCTATTTGTAATTACTCAGGTGTTACCTTATGGAGTTGTTGAGATATACAACCCCAAGTCCAACAACACATTCAAAGTTAACAGCCAACGTGTTAAGCACTACTGGGGAGAATCATTTGAACGACAAAAAAGAGTGTCACACTTTCAGATCCAGCCTAACGTTCGGGTATGCATGTCTAGCTGACGACGTTAAACTTAGCGCTAGCAGAGAGGCAACCCATTCAATTTGTGTATATATTCAGATTTGGTGTGTTTTATTTTTTTGTGTTTAATTTTGTAGGTAAAGTAACATTTCAGGATGGAAGAAGTTCTCGCAAATCATCACAATCAATTTCCTTCTCTCCCTCAAAACTCTCTGATGAAAGTCTACAAAGCTCGCTTGGAACGAATGAGACTTCTGATGATCAAAGTATTCCTAATGACATTCGTTGGTTAATTGAAGCACGTGTCTGATTGGCAGGTGAGTCCTCTGAATCTTGTATTTCATATCTGCCTGGTTTAGGAAGAAGCACTTACGCTAAAAAGAGAAGAGCTAAAAGAATGGGTGTTTGTTATAAATGTGCACGCATGACATGTAATACTCGTTGTCGTTCTTTAGTAATGGTGTCTGATAACAGCGAAGATAAAATTAAATTCATTAGGGATGACATGAGTAAGGAGTCTTTAGATGACATATCATTGACTCTTGAGACACATCCCAGTGGATATGTGCATCATGCAATTCGCATGTTACATACACAATTTCGAAAAGAAAGACAACAATTAAGTCTTGGGAATCTGACTCTAAAAGACCATGTTTGCCAATTTTTAAGAAAATTGGATGGGAAGCTTGTCCCTGACGCATAGACGTCATTCAAGCCATTACAACTTGTAAATATTATTATCT